>CABHPQ010174758.1:30485-43483 GCA_902168405.1 Peromyscus aztecus
GTAGTTCTAGAGCAGTCCACGCTTGAATGGGTGGACGTAGTTCTAGAGCAGTCCACGCTTGAATGGGTGGATGTAGTTCTAGAGCAGTCCACGCTTGAATGGCTGGACGTAGTTCTAGAGCAGTCCATGCTTGAATGGATGTGAAGCTTTGCTACAGCCAGAGAGTTGAATGAGGACACTGGGCACAGGCAGCTAAAGATTCTGGTCCTGGTGACTTGCTTAGGCATACAGATCCAGTGGCTCGTTCTTTCTCCCTCCCCCTTGCAAAACTCTGGGAGCAGGGGCAGGAGCGAGGTACAGAGGTTCTTCTTAAGTCTTCAACACAGAAGTGAGTGGAAGGCATCTGTTCCTCAAACTTCATTTCATTTAGTGGTGTAAGGTTGGGGTGGGGAGATTTCCCATGCTGGCTCCTCGGCTGCCAGCTGCTTTCTGCAGTTCACACTCCACTTCTCTAGGTCTTATCTCCTCCGCCAATGCTCAGCAGACAAGTACAAGGAAAGCATTTAAAATTAGCATAAAGCAAGTATACATCTCTCTCCTTTCTTCCAAATCCATTTGCCCTTACTGCAGATGTGGCTAGGCAGCTACTAGGCCAATAAGCAGGTATTCCTTTCTCCATAAGTACATCACTCTTCCAACCCCAGCTCATGTGTAACCATCAATAACAAGGCTCTAATCTTTGGATTTGAAGGACTAATCAATAAACAACAACAACAAAACCTCCCCGTGGTGGTTTCAAAGAAAATGGCCCCCAAAGGGAGTGGCACTATTAGGAGATGTGGCCTTGTGAGAGGAAGTGTGTCCCTGTGTGTGGGGGTGGGGTGGGGAGGAGATGGAGTTGAGGTCTCTTATGCTCAAGTTTTCCTCAGTGTGACTTTCAGTCCATTTCCTGTTGCCTGCAAGATGTAGGACTCTCAGCTACCTCTCCAGCACCACATCTGCCTGCATGCCACCATGTTCCCTGTCATGATGATAATAGACTGAACCCCTGAAACTGTAAGTGAGCCACCCCAAGTAAATGTTTTCTTTTATAAGAGTGGCTGTGGTTGCCGGGCCTTTAATCCCAGCACTCGGGAGGCAGAGGCAGGTGGATGTCTGTGAGTTTGAGGCAAGCCTGGGCTACAGAGTGAGTTCCAGGAAAGGTGCAAAGCTACACAGAGAAACTCTGTCTCAAAAAACCAAAAAGAAAAAAAAAAAAAAAAGAGTTGCCGTGGTCATGGTGTCTCTTCACAGCAATTGAAAGCCTAACTAAGAAACCCCCTAAAGTGCACTAGAATGAGTCTGTCAAGTTTCATTTTGCAATTAGAGAAACCTGTCACACTTATTGTTATCATGACTTCAGAAAGGAAAACACAATAGAAAACTTATGGGCTGAACATAGCTTTATCTAAGTAAGTTTTGAAATCAGTTACCTTATAGAATTCGGGGGTTTTTAGAATCATTGTCTGGGTGGGAGGAGGGAGGGAATCTGTGGCTGACATGTAAAACAAATAGAAAAATCTCTTAATTAAAAAAAATCATTGTCCACCATTTTCACTAACTTGTGCAGAAAATTCTATTATTATCCTGAAGCCCAAATCTAGGGGTGGTCTTGCTGACTTCCCTCCTTCCCCTGTCGGGGAGAAACAATCTTTCTTCTTTCTGGAGCATTTTGTGGATAACTTCTGTTATTGCACACTGTTACATATTATCCCTGTCAATGTCTCTCCAATAGCATCATCATAAGCTCTTACTTTCAGTACATTTATTTAGGGTGGGGGCATGCATGCAACTGCATGCCATGGTAGTGATCTGAGAACAAACTATGGGAGTAATTTCCACCATGTTCTTCTACCATGTCAGTCCTGGGGATCAAACTCATGTTCTCAGCCTTGGTGGTAACTGCCTTTACCTGCTGAGCCATCTTGACAGTCCCCAGCTGTCACAGAGTGTCTAGCTCTGCCTCCCTTTCAGAGCACGAGGCCCAGAATACATAAAGAATCCTAGAACGATTACCAAATATACTTGCATAGTCAGGCAGATGTAAAGAAAAGATTCTTTCCTGTACAGAACTGATCACCACCTGCCAAGTGGCATGCCACAGCAGACCACAGAAGTCCTAGAGATGCACATAAAGTACCAATACATTCAAACGCCACAGGCACACAGCCCTGGCTTTACAGATTTAAACTGAAGTTGAAGCAAATAGTAAACACTCCTGTCCGGAAGAACAGCCTCAGCTAGGAGACTGGTTTGGAGCTGTGTTTAAACATCGTCAGTTATACTGATTTATACATGTTCCAATGAGAATGGAATTTGCAGACACAGTATAGAGTAGGAATCATCAAAAGGTCGAGTGATAGCCAACAGCAGACGAAACACTCCGTGCTCATAAATCCTGGTCATTTTTTGGTGAGTCATGGATTTGTGGTATGAAAAGTGAACACTGAGCCCAGCAGTTCCCTGAAACCAGGAAAACATCATTTTCTAATTTATTTTTCTGACAAAATCTGGCTACCATTCAGCACTGCAGTAGAAATATGTTCCACAAAAAATATATTTATGGGATTCTCAATACACTGACAATTTCCTCTTATACAGGGTAGAACCAATAAAATCTTTTTATCCCTTATATGTTTTCTATCACATAAAATGTGCAAGGAACTAAAATGATAATCAATTGTTCCTAATAAATGCAGAGGATATAAACATGAACCATTCTGCTTGTTATTTTAACTTCTTAGTAGTATGTGAAAGTCCAATGGTTTAGTTTTGGCTTAGAGGTAAGATTTGAATTTTGTGAGGTACACTAAATTTTATGGGTGAGATTGTGGCAGCCCTGGTGATTGGAAGGGGGCTGGAGGAAGACTAAAAACAGATCATCATATGTGCTGATGTTCATTCTCCTGGTCTGTAAGATAAAGGGACTTGAAGCCCGGCGGTGGTGGTGCACGCCTTTAATCCCAGCACTCGGGAGGCAGAGGTAGGCGGATCTCTGTGAGTTCAAGGCCAGCCTGGTCTACAAAGTGAGTTCCATGAAAGGCGCAAAGCTACACAGAGAAACCCTGCCTTGAAAAACAAAAACAAAAACAAAACAACAAAAAAAAAGATAAAGGGACTTGAAGCAGCTCTCGGTGACAAACGCAAACATGCTTGACTCCAGGGTCCCTATGAGGGCAGCGTGGTGTAGGCTGGGCTTCCATACTCCTTCATGGCTGTGAGTAACATCCAAGAAGGCCCAAGATAGTCTTTGATGCTAGAATTTGTACCTTTGTAGAATTCCTCCCATATTTTTATCAAGGTTGGTTTGTGTGAACAGACTATCTCTTGGATGGTTGTACGTCACTTTGAAGATTGCAGGTCCATGCTGAACCTTCTGTCTGGGTTTTACTCTTAGACTACTCACTTTCGGGGAAGTGAGCTGCCATATTGTAAGCAGCTTAATAAAGAGGCCCATATGCAAGGAACAGAAATTTCTACCAAGACCCATGTGAGCAAGCTGGACAGACAGTCTCCAGCCCCAGTGGAGCCTTCATACATTTTTGTCTTTTGATATTTGAAAAGCAAAGCTTCTCTTGAAGTCAGGACAAAGGTCTCCTGCCTAGTGGGAAGGAGATGTCTTTGCATTCCCTGAACAAAGCCATAAGAAAAGTTGATGGTGCTCAGGTGCTTTTATCAAGATGGCTGCTTACCTGTGGGCCTCAGACCATCTCACACAGGTGCTTCCCGACCTACAATGGGGTGATAGCTCAGTAAACCCACGATTGCACAGAAATTGCCTGCCCACTAGCCCGGAGAGCTCTGTCCCTGCTTTTAAGAGAATGTAGCTTTATCTTTCTCCTCAATCACTGCACTGCCTCTGAAATCTGATGAAAAGAGACTGCTTTTCAAACATCAAATGAGAAAAATGTGAAGCACCTAGAACAGCTTCTGGTCTGAGAGAAGAAAAGCCACAACCCCTCTTCTTGTTTCTGCCCAGCAGATGATTTGGTAATCTCACTGTATTTAGTGGTTTGAATGGAAATGGTCCCCATAGGTTCATATATTGGCATGCTTAGTCCCCAGCTGGTGAACTGCCTGGAAAGATTAGGAGGTGTGGCCTTTTGGGAGTAGGTGTGTACTTACTTGTTGGAGGAGGTGTGTCATTGGGGTGGGCTTTGAGATTTCAAAAGAACACATCAGGCCCAGTATCTCTCTGTGCCTGTTGCCTATGGATCAGGATGTAAAGCTCTCAGCTAAGGAAGAAGTTGGTAGCAGGGAGCGGCCTGTTGCTGTGACAGACTTGACTATGCTGTTTGTTGGAGAAATATGGAAGACTCTGGGACCTTGGACTTGAACACTGTGGTAGTTTGAAAGAAAATGGTCCCCACAGGAAGTGGCACTATTAGGAGGAGTGGCCTTGTAGAAGGAAGTGTGTAACTGTGGAGGTGAGCTTTGAGGTCTCATATATGTTCAAGCCATGCCCAATGAGACACACCACTTCCTGTTGCCTGTGAGTCAAGATGTAAGAACCCTCAGCTTCCCCTTCAGCACCATGCTCCCTGCCATGATGATAATGGACTGAAGCTCTGAACAATTAAATGTTGCCATGATCATGTCTCTTCACAGCAATAGAAACCCTAACTATGACAGAAGTTGGTACCAGGAACTGGGGTATTGCTGTGATAGCTTGACCATGCTTGTGTTTTGGAGGAATTTAGACCTTGGGAGTTTGGGTTAGGAAAGCAGTGGAATGCTTTCAGCACCGTTTAAGGGCCACACTAGTAGGAGCATGGAAGACAGAGGTGCTAAGAGTGATTTGAACTGCAGGGGTAGGGTGTGGGGAGTGCTCAAGAGGTTGCCTAGAAATCATTCTCATGGTATTTTGGTGAAGAATGTGGCTTTTGCCCTTGTCCAAAATGTAATGATACCGCGTGTGGGAGGCCTTGGAGGGTTGGGCCAAGGTGTCTCACGGGTGAGGGAGACATGCCACGCAGATGCAGAGGTGGGTGGCGGCAGGTGGTGGGGCATGGTGGAAAGTCACTCACACCCCAGGCACGGCATCCACGTGGAAAGAGTTTATTATAATAGAGAGATAAAGAGAGAAAGAGGTAAAGAGGGAGAGAGGAAGAAAGGGAAAAGGGAGGGAAAGAGGGAAAGTGGAGGTGTGCACACCTCATGGCAGAGAAGGGAGGAAGGGGGAGAGGAAGAAGAAGGGTGGAGTTTTTCCGTAAAAGAGGATTTATGTCAGGAGGCAGGGTGGATGCCCAAGGGAAGGGCCAGAATGCCAACACAAAAAGCTTGCCTGAGGCTAAAGTGAAGAGTTTTGGATTAATTCACTTGGCAGAGGAAATCTTGAAACAGCACAGCCTAGTATAGACTCTGTGTGTGGTTACTAGCATTAACTCTATTGAAGATATGTAATGAAAGGGGGCAAGCTGAGCAAGGAAACATATTTGAGGAGAAAAAGAGTACCTACCAGGAAGTAGAATGGAGCTAAGTCCTGTATCCAAGGAGATAAACAGATTAAGAGATGGAATAAAGGGAGTAGTGACCTCAGGGCAAGATCCCACCAGCTAAGTTTCCAACTTGTGAAAAGGAAGAGCCAGGTGTGGTGGTGCATGCCTTTAATTACAACACTTAAAGGTAGAGGCTGGCGGATCTCCGAGTTTGAGGCCAGCCTGGTCTACTGATCCAGTTTCAGGGCAGCCAAGTTTAGGCAGTGAAGGAAATTATTGAAAAGAAAAAGTTGGTGAAGATGCAATTGAACGAGGGGGCTATGTTCAGGCCCAGCAAGCAGCAGAACTTGGCAGCTTCAGCCACGTGGTTTTGGCTTTAGAGTTAAGGATAGAAGAAAGGGGCTATGGAATTTGCCTCCAGGACTAAGGAAAGCCACTGAGGCCAGGCATGTATCAGGGGTGTCCATGAATGGAGGCCTAAAGAGGCCATTGTTTTGAAGCTGTGAAGTTGAAGCCTGAATTGCCTTGGAGACCCCAAGATGTTAGAGATGCCAGAGCTGTGGGATACCTGATGAGGAAAGCTGCTAAGACGGAGTGGAAAGAGCCAAAGAGAGAGAAGTGTGTTGCAGTCAACAAAGCTGAAAGGAGTTGGAGATCCGAAGAGCACTTTGATGCAGAGTTTGGAGTTCCACAGCAGGTCTTCAGTCTTGCTTTGGTCCAGTATTTCCTCACTATCCTCCCTTCCCTACATTTTGGAATGGTAATGTATATCCTGTGCCATTATATGTTGTAAGTATGCAATCTACTTTTTTATTTTTGTTTTATAGGGTATTACATTTAAAACATTGCATGAATCTCAGAAGAGACTTTGAACTTCAGACTTTTAAATACATTGAGACCATTATATACAACTTTAGGGACTTCTGAAGTTGGACTGAATGCATTTTTGCATTATGATATGACTACAAGATTTTGGGGGCCAGAGAATGGAATGTGGTTGTTTAAAGGAAGATGGCCCCCAAAGGAAGTGGCACTATTAGGAGGTATCGCCTTGTTGAAGTAGGTGTGGTCTTGTTGGAAGAAGTGTGTCACTGTGGAGGCAGGCTTTGAGGTCTCATATATGCTTAAGCTTCACCCAGTGAGACTGACCACTTTCTGTTTCCTGTAAGTCAAGATGAAAGAACTCTTAGCTTCCTCTCCAGCACCATGTCTGCCTATGTGCCACCATGTCCCACTATAATGATAATGGACTGAATCTCTGAACTGTAAATGATAATTAAATGTTTTCATTTATAAGAGTTGCCATGGTCATGGTGTCTCTTCACAGCAACAGAAACCCTTTAAGCAGGGTTTACTGGGCCATCCTAGTAGGAGCTTAGAAGTAGTGCTGAGAGCAATGTGGACCCAGCTCAAGAGGTTTTTAAGGGAAGGATATTAGTTAAGTGGCCTAGCAACCATTTCTATAAAGAATATGGCTGCTTTTTTCCTTGTCCAAAAATATCTACCAGAGGCTGAAGAGTTTTGGATGAACACTGTTAACAGAGGAGAGTTCAAGACAGCCTAGTATTGACTATGTCACATGGTTATTAGTGATCACTCTTGTACAGATCTACAGTGAAAGGGAACAAGTGGGGCAAGGAGAAAAAGAACACCAGGAAAGGTGATGTTGAAGACAAGTCCTGTGTTCCAGGAGCGAAGAAGTTTAAAGAAAAGCCTGATGCTAATGGAACAAAGAAAGTAGTGACCTCAGGGCAAGACCGCACCCAGCTAAGCTTCCAACTTATGAAAAGGCATTAAAGAAAAGCTTAAGTCTCAAAGGAAACCAACAACTGAAAGCTTATGCAATGTAATAAAATGAGGGTCCCTGGTTCTAACCCAGCAAGTAGAACTTGGCACTCCAGCCAGGTGGTTATGGCTTAAGAGTCAAGGATACAGGAATAAAGGGGCTGAGGAATCTTGCCCAAGGTTAAGGAAACCAACTGAGGCCAAGCATTTGGCAAGGTCCAGAGAGGCCATGCTATGAAGGTGATGCCTAGACTGTGTTGGAGACCCTAAGATGTTGGAGATGACAGAGTTATGGGATACCTGCCAAGGAAAGCTACTAACAGGGAGTGGAACCACCCCAAAGAGAGAAGTGTATTTCAGTCACCAAAGCTGAAAGGAATTGGAGATCTGAAGAGTCTTTGACATCAGACATGGATATGCAGAGTTTGGAGTCTGACCATCTAGATTTCAGTCTTGCTTTGGTCTAGTATTTCTTCATTATGCTCCTTTTCCTCCCTTTTGGAATGGTAATGCATATTTGGTGTCACTGTATGTTAGAAGTATGTGATCTGCTTTTATAATTTTGAGTTTACAGGGGGTTACAGTTAATAGATTGCCTTGAGTCTTGAATAAAAAAAAAAAAAGAAATAAAAAGGAAAGGACATGACTACTCCTAGGTATGGTGGAGGAGTTTATATAGATAAAAGGGAGAGCACAGCCAGAGGCAGGGCCATCTGGGAGAGTCCAGAGTGGACATGCCATACTGAGCTGGGCCATGTGGGGGGTGGGGAGGGGAAGTGTTGGGGAATATTATTTTAAGGTGTGTTACTTTGTTTATGTTGCACTTGTTTAACTCTGTGAAGCTGTGTTACTGTGCCTGTCTAAAACACCTATGGTCTAAAAAAGAGCTGAATGGCCAATAGTGAGGCAGGAGAAAGGATAGGCAAGGCTGGCAGGCAAGAGAATATATAGGTGAAATCTGGGAGGAGTGAGAAGCAGCAGCCAGAGAAGGAGGAGGACTCTAGGGGCCAGCCACCCAGCTACACAGCATGCCACAGGAGAGAACAGAAAAAGCACAGAGGCAAAACACAGTCAGGATAATTTAAAGTTAAAAAAAGCTGGCAAGAAACAAGCCAAGATAAGGCTGGGCATTTATAATTAAGTATAAGCCTCCATGTGTGATTTATTTGGGAGCTGGGTGGTGCCCCCCCAAAAAGAACAAAAACAAATAACAACAGGGAAGAGAGAGGGGAGGGAGGGGAATGAGATGCAGCAACCAAGAGACCAAAGGCACAAAAGGGCAGGTAACCAAAATGTCTAGATTATATAGGGAAGATCCTGGAAGGGGGGCAGCCGAGCCTCTGGGCTGGAGAGTTCAGAGCAGAGGGCAGGATATGCCAGCCTTACCCTGTAACAGGTGGGAACTGAGGGATGCTAGGAGGACCTGGAGGCCAGGTCCACTTTGATATGTTAAGTAGGCACCTCAGTTTGTCCGGAGTTTGAACCTTAACAAAGTCTCAGAATAATTATGGACTTAAACAGTGTTGATATTGAAAGACTATGGGGATTTTTGAAGTTGGATTAAATGCATTTTATATGACTATAAGCCTATGGGAGTGGAATGTGATGGTTTGAATGAGAATGACCCCTATAGCTCATATATTTACATGCTTAGTCTATAGTTGGTAAACTGCTTGGAAGGATTAGAAGGTATGTCCTTGTTGGAGGAGGTGTGTTCCTGGGGGTAGGCTTTGAGGTTTAAAAAACCCAGGCCAGGTCTAGTGTCTCTGTGTCTGCTGCCTGGGGATCAGGATGTAGTTCTCAGTTTCTTCTCTAGCACCATGTCTGCCTGTGTGCTATGATGCTCCCCTCTGAAACTGTAAGCCAGCCCCTAATTAAATGCTTTCTTTTATATAAGCTGTAGTTGGGAGATTTCCTGTGTCCCACCTGGCCCGCAGTTGGGACAAATCTCTCACCCACAGTCCTGCAGCCTTTTATAAAATAACCACAGAGAGGCTTAATATTAATTATAACTGTTTGGCCATTTGTTCAGGCTTATTACTAACTAGCTCTTACAATTAAATAAACCCATAATTCTTATCTATGTTTAGCCATGTGGCTTGGTACCTTTTCTCAGTTCTGCCTTGTCATCTTGCTTCCTCTGTGTCTGGCTAGCAACTCCTCACTCAGCCTTTCTCTTCCCAGAATTCTCCTTGTCTGCTCATCCCGCCTAGCTACTGGCTGTAGCTGGAGTTTTCTCCAGTCCCACCAGGGTCCGCAGCCACTAAGATCCAAGTAAACACACAGAGACTTATATTACTTATAAACTGGATGGCTGTGGCAGGCTTCTTGCTATCTAGTTCTTATATCTTAAATTAACCCATTTCTATTAATCTGTAAGTTGCCACGTGGCTTGTGGCTTACCAGTACTTTACATCTTACTTCTCATGGCGGTGGCAGCTGGCAGCATCTCCTGACACAGCCTTCTTGTTCCCCGAATTTTCCTCTCTATATTTCCTCTCTATCTCTATTGTCCCGCCTATACTATACTTCTTGCCTGGCTACTGGCCAATCAGCATTTTATTTATCAACCAAATAAGAGCAACACATTCATAGCATACAGAGCAATCAATATCCACAGCACTTGGCCAATCAGCATTTTATTTATCAACCAATCAGAGCAACACACATTTACAGCATACAGAACAACATCCACAGCACTAAGCTGCCTTAGTCATGGTGTCTCTTCAGAACAACAGAACAGTGACTAAGACAGACTCCAAGTACCATTAATTTCAAGAATCAACTTAACACTGAGTAAGAAAGTAAGTATTGATTATGTAGTTACTAATTACTTGCTCAGTTCCCAGAAGACCTGTAGAGAGTCAGAAGTGTGGAGAACCAGCCTTTCTTCTTTCTAATTGATTTTAGCAAAGGCCAGACAGTCAGCAACCATCAGGCTGACAGCATCTCACACCCCTATGCAAGTCTATTTTAAGCTTCCTGGCTAGAACCTTTGAGGCTACTGGATCATCTGCTGTGTGCCAAGAAAACAACTTTAATGTTACTAGTCACTTCTCTCTGTATTGGTATCTCAAAGGCATTTGTGTAGGATAGACATTTTGTTAGTTTGTTTGCATAGTGCTTTCTTTGTGCCATAGTTCTTTTTTTCAAAGATCCTGCTTTCTCTTTGCCTGTTCCTTCTCTACAACAATCCTAGGCTGTTTTAGTGTTACTTTTCAACACCTTTCAATGTTGATATACCAACAGGTGTTCTGGTGGCTCAGCAAGTCACAGTGCAAAATCCAAGGATTTGTCCTAGCCCTGGCCACATAATAACATACAGCACTACTGAAGGAAGCCCAATTGGGCAGCCTCCATCCAGAAAGAGAGTTAAGAGCATGCCAGAGGAGAATCAAGGCAGAGAACCTCATCCAGTACACAGGTGTTGTAACCGCTGTAGACTGGTGTGTTACAATGTGCGTGTCACTCAATCATGTAACTAGAGAATAGAACTTACACCTCTGAGATTATTTCAAAGTCATTACTCTGCGGAGGCTTTATTCCAATTCCAGAAATATCTTGGCATTCAATCTTGATGACAAATTCTTTTGACTATATTTAGTGGTGGCAAATAACTTTTTTTTTAATGTTTGAGAATCAGCATTATTTTCAAATATAGCCAGGTCATTCAGAATCCTGAAGAATAAGATGGAAAAATCAACACCATCCTGGCATAAAACTAAAATGTTAGATATAGTAAAACAAGTTAGAATTTCCCATGCAGATATGAAAATCAGTTTGAAAAAGAAATTTTATGTGACACTGACAGCATTGTGTTATGAGAAAATTAGTCAATGCAACAAATTTCAAGGTCTTTTTCAATGGAGGTATAAATTCTGGAATCTCATTATTTACAATCCTTATTGGTGGCAGCAGTCAGTTGTTTCAAGGTTCTTGGCCTCTTATCCAAAGAGCTGGAAATAAGGGCTCACACAGATTTGAAAAATAGCAAGACAATTTTATTCAAAGTGAAGCAATAATACAGATTAGAGAAAGATAAACTCAAGATGGGCAGTAGGCTACATGAGAACACTGAAGGCCTGAAATTATTGTTTGGAGTTTACTTTTATGTAGTTCAGTAACAGTTGTTTGGTTGATAGAAGTTGTAATAAGAGTCATATTTTGCTTGGTAGATTAGGTCCTGTATTCATTTTTTCAACTGTGCATGTTCCTTCCCGTAATGCATCTGATTTTAATTAGATACACATCCAATTATGCATAGCTATAAGATGGGAAATAAGGGATTCACCCTTAAACTTATATTTGAGGACAGTTTTGCCTTCCTGTGCATGCACCCAGAACAAATTCAGGCCACAATGAGCCCTCGGATCAGGATATGCTGAGAATATATTTAAATAGAAACTGCCAGAGTGTGATTGTTTTTAGGGGAGGAGAAATATATCTCCTTGCTCTAAAAGAGAACAGCAGGGAACTAAGGGCACCTTACCTTGTTCTTGGTTGGGAGAGTTACCTGTAGTACCTGTTCTATTTTAACCCACCTTCATCTTCTCTGTCTATAAGCCTTCCCTGGGGATGGGCAAAGATTCAGGAATTATGAATTACATGTTTGCTTATATAAAGCTTTTCCTTTACTACATAAAAATTTAAATAATTCCGATTAACAAAACACAGTAAACCTGGCAGTTCTTGTATCTAGTCCACATCACTTTGCTAACTTATGTTAATGTATACAAATCAAAGTCAACTCATTAGCATTGAGTAGTTTACCTGACATCTCCCAAGAAACTTTTATGTCATGAATATGGCATCTATGTGGATGTAGACAAGAAGTCACCATCCTGTAAAGGGACATTTGTGGATGGCGGTAAGGACAGAACCCTTTAGTGTCTTGTTTAGCACATACAGTGGTAATGAAGTCCTAAACCTAACCTCACCTCACAGATGAGCAAACTGAGTCTCATGGGAGGGAGATGGATTTTGTCACTGGGGATGACTTGAAAGGTTCTTCCCACTTCCACTGGCTGCATCTGTTTATTCATGACTCTGAATGAGTCAGGATCGAGGAGGGAATGCTGATTTCAAAGTCCTTCAGAGAACATGAGCACACACCTATTCTACAAAGGCAAGAATTCCTTCATCAAACTTCCCTTTGGCCTAAGCCCTGGGACTTCAAGGGCATTGAGAAAAATAATAGAAAACACCATCCGACTTAATCCTCCTAAAATAAGCAGCTTGGTCTTGAATGAATGAAGCAATATACATCCGAGATTCTCCGCCACGCCTCACTTAACAGGCCGGGGAGTTGAGGTTCCCACTGGGGTGAGTCGCTCCCGCGGTCTACCCGTGGCAGCCCGGTGCAGCAGGGGCCTGGTCCTCAGGCCAGCCTAGCGCGCCACGCGGGCCCCGTAGAGGCGCCAGGCATTCGCGGAAGCCCGCCCACGGGGGAGCACGCGGCTCCCGAGGAGACGCGCACGGGGATGCTGGAGCCTGCCCAGGGGCTTCTTCATCTATGAGCCCCAGGCCAACCCCCTCAAGGCTGTCCATCATCGGGGCGGCGGCGCGCGCAGACCCACCTTCGCCAGCAACAGGGCGTGGTCACGTGAGCGCGCGCACGCGTGGAGCCAATAGGCAGGCCGTGCCAAATGGAAGGGATTGTCTGACCCCCGTGACGTCACAAAACTGGCGGGGAGCGCGCCCTCTTCCGCCCCCGCCCCTCTGGCCCGGGCCTAGCTCGCCGGGTCCCGCCCAATCGCCACCGCACAGCCAATCGGAAGGCGGGAAGCGCACGAGCGC
>CABHPQ010174759.1:0-46295 GCA_902168405.1 Peromyscus aztecus
TGAGGGTGTGAGTCTGGCATGGGGTGCGGGATGACCTGAACACGGGTCCTTCACCTTTGCAGGCTGTGGCATCGCGATGCTCATCATCTCCGTCCTCATAGCCATATACTACAACGTGATCATTTGCTACACACTCTTCTACCTGTTTGCCTCCTTTGTATCCGTGCTGCCCTGGGGCTCCTGCAACAACCCATGGAACACGCCAGAATGCAAAGATAAGACCAGACTTTTACTAGGTAAGTTTGGGGCTATGTAGCTGTGTGTCTTATGCAATTCAGTCATTCAACGGATACCCAGCACTTACTATGCAGGGAAGGCCCCGTACTAGGTTGTGGGACATAGAGGTGAATTCAAACATCCAGACATCCTTAACTCTAACACTTGAAAGAACTCATTGCAAAAGGGGCTGGGAGAGAGGAAAGTCTTTGTTTGCTCCCAGAGAGCTGGTGTGTTTGTTAAATGTGCAGGTTAACACACTCCTCCTCCTCGGGAGGCTGGCTTTATTAGAATGGGTGAAGCCAGGAAATTTGCATTTTTACCAAGCTCTCCAGGACCTTGTTTTGTTTCATTGAGTGCTTGTCAGCCCAGCTGTGTGATCTGGGAGGGAGTTAGGAACACTCCTTGGCTTTTCTTTTTTTTTTTTTTTTTTTTTTTTGCCAAGATCCTCCATGGATCTTGCTCAAAACAATGGCACAAGTTTTAGATTCCAGGAACCCCACACACAAGTGATTCCTGAGCTCTATGTGCAGACTCTGACCGAGACTCTGCTAGAAATGCACATAGTACGAGGGCCAGGGAGAGGGCTGCCTGCTGTGGGGAGAGAGGAAAATTGTACTGGGTGTGTGGAATCCACGGGATCCAGGAGTCTGGGAATACATTTTCAGCTTATTGGGTGGAAGGAAAGAGTGAATGCCAGGAGACTCGGGAAACAGAAATAATTACTGTTCTGTGTTCTGTACTCTACTTCCTTAGGCTGACCAGAGAAAAGATGGGCGGGCGGGGGGTGGGGGGGTGGGGGGGTGGTATATGACAGCAGCAGTGAAAGGGTTACATCTGTGGCAGCGGCGGTGGGGGGTGGATAGTGTTAGTCGCTTTGGGAAACTATGGTCAGTTTAATAGGTACCTATAAGCAAGAGCTCTCTCCCAGGATAACGTGGTTTTCCATGTAAGGTGCGTTCTCACTGAGGCCAGCTGTACATGATCTCTGTGACTCACTCACTTCCCCAAACAGTCCTTTCCCCTACAGAGCCCATACCATGCAAAACTTGGACACTATTTGCCCCTGTGGGTGTGTGAACACCATAAAATGAGTTCTCCCTTCCTGTATCGGTTACTTTCTGTTGCTATGATAAAACACCATGGCTAGAGGTGAGTTTTGGAAGAACGAGTGTATTTTGCCTTATGATTCCATTGTGAGGGAAGGTCCAGCAACAGTTGGCAGGCATCACATCAGGAAACAGAGAACAAACTGGAAATGGGGTTTCTTAGTAAGCCTTCTAATGCCGTGAAGAGACACCATGACCACGGCAACTCTTACAAAAGAAAGTATCTAACTGGGGGCTTGCTTATAGTTTCAGAAGTTTAGTTTCCCATCAGGGTGGGGAAAATGGCAGCATGCAGGCAGACATGGTGTTGGAGAAGTAGGTCAGAGTTCTACATCCAGATCTCCAGGTGTGCAGAGTTTGGACTGAAGGGACGCATCTCTATTGTTCCTCTCTTTTGGTCTCATTCAGAACTTCTCCAGGTGGAGGCTGGGTGTGGCGTGTGTGTGTGTGTGTGTGTGTGTGTGTGTGTGTGTGTGTGTAAAAGCACTACAGTGTAAACTGTGTCCTTAGATATGGGATGATATCTCAAGACTACAACAGGCAGCAGGAAGACAGAGACTGGACCTGGTGTGGGCTTTTGAAACCTCAAAACCCAACACAATGACACACTTCCTCCAATAAGGCCACACCTACTCCAACAAAACCCCACCTCCTAATCCTTCTCAAGTAGTGCCACTCCCTGATGATTAAGCATTTAAATGTATGAGCCCATAGGGGTCATTCATATTCAAACCATTACATGAGGCAATGCTATAAACCCTCAAGCCTGCTCCTCTAGCAAGGCCACACCTCCTAAAGCTCCCCAAACAGCACCACCACCTGGGGACAAGTACACGGGCCTATGGGGGACATCTCTCACTGAAATCACTATACCTCCTATAGTCTCAAGATATCATCCCATAGCTAAGGACACAGTTTACACTGTAGTGCTTTTACACAGGCATACATGTAATACCCATGCTGCACCCAGACTCCACCTGGAGAAGTTCTGAGTAAGAACCAAAGACAGGAACAATAGAGATGCATCCCTTCACATCTGGAAGTGCTCAGGAATGGGGACTGGGGGCTTGCACAGGTTCCCAAGTACAAGATTCCACTCTGAATACATGACTAAGGTTAAGTGTCCCTCAGGATCTGTGGGACTCAGTGTCCTCTTACTGTTTCCCTCTTTGTAGTTTTTTTTTTTTAAACTCTTTACTCTTTGGGGGCGCTGCCCCCTCCTCGGGTCCATGAAAGCCAAGCCTAAAGCTTGCTACCATGGAGGTAGGTGACCCAGAACTGCATTCAACCCCCCAGCTCCGGAATACCAGGGCCCTGCACTGTGGCAGGCATTTTTTACTTAATTTTTTGTTTCTACTCAGCATGAAGAAGGCTGTTAAAGTGCTCTACTGTATGGCAGAGTTTTGTTTTGTTTTTTCCTTTTAGCTTTCTCAGGCCCTGTGTGGAAATTCAGGCCTCACGTTGGAATACCAAAATGTAGTTTTTTTTTTGTTTTTGTTTTTTGTGTGTGTGTGTTTTAAATATCATTTATTTATTTATTTATTATGTGTACAGTGTTCTGCCTGCATGTATCCCTGCAGGCCAGAAGAGGGCACAGATCTCGTTACAGATAGATGTGAGCCACCATGTGGTTGCTGGGAATTGAACTCAGGACCTCTGGAAGAGCAGTCAGTGTTCTTAACCTCTGAGCCATCTCTCCAGCCCCCCCTTTTTTTTTAACTCTTTACTCTTTGGGGGCCCACCACTCAGCTCCCAAATAAATACATGGAGACTTATTCTTGCTTATGAACGCCCGGCCTTCGACTGGCTTGTTTCTAGCCAGCTTTTCTAACTCAAATTATCCCATTTCTCTTTAACTACGTTTTGCCTCTGGGTTTTTCCCTTTTTAAATTCTATCTGTCTTTCTTTCCTCCTTCTTACTCCATGTCTGGCTGGGTGGCTCGGTGGTTGGCCCTGGTGTTCTCCTCTCCTTTTCTCTCTCCTCACTCTCCTCTTCTTCCTAGATTTCTTCTCCTATTTATTATCGCTGCATGCTAACCTGCCTATTTCTCTCTTCTGTCTTGCTGTTGGCTATTCAGCTCTTCATTAGACCAATCAGGTGTTTTTAGACAGGCAAAGTAACATAGCTTTACAAAGTTAAACAAATGCAACACACCTTTGCATCATTAAACATATATTCCACGGAATAAATGAATAGTTTTCTCAGGGTAAAACAGTGGCACCCCAACCTGACAGTTGCTTATCAGAATCACCTGGGAATGAGCAATATCACTTAAGGAACAATCCTGATGAATTAAAAATAGATTGTGTTAGTGAGTCTAGGGATCAGTAATTTCTCAGATCTGGACTTAGGATGTACCTGAGTTGACAGAGTATTTCCCTGTCAGGCATGAAACCCTGAGTTTGAACCACACCATGGCATAAACCTGGTATGGCAGCACATGCCTGTGATCATCCCAGCACCCTGAAGGTGGAGGCTGGGGAATGGAAGTTCAAAGTCATCCTTGACTGCATAGCAAGTTTTGGGCCGTGTGGGTTACATGAAATCCTGTCTCAAAAAAGAAACAGAAGTTTTTGCTCAGGTCCAGGCCAAGGTGTGAACTGCCAGGCTGGAAGCTGCTCACTTCCTTTTTGTTTTTCTTGCTGTTGGGGACTGAACCCAGACATGTGATCCTCCATCGAGCAACACCCTCCCTCCTTTCAGAATAGCAGTTTTCGAATGGAGTGGGCCCCCTTACGCAGCAGTTACCACTAATAATCTGTGATATCTTGGAGAGACGCACTTTGTAGCTCTTCCCAGAATCACAACCAGCAATCAGCTGCCAGAATGTCTTCCTGGAAACATCTGCCAAGTTTAGAGCAAGCACACTTTCCAGGAACTGCAGTCTGGAGTGGAAACACCTCATGCCATAGGCCTTCGGAGTCCTGCTTGTCTTTGCCAGACTGTGACTGGAAGGGAAGTCCCATTCTACAAGTAAGTCCTGGATCGAGCTGTTGCCTGGATTCAGGCTCCAAGGATGCTTTCCAGAGCTTGCCTGAGGGACCACATGGTCACAGTGATCAGTGTCCTGTGACTGTCCTCCAAGTGGGAGTCTTCAGAAACACACAATCCTCTACCAATAAGGTCTACTATTATCCATACAGCATACTAAACCAGCCACCTTCACTGTACCCTGATCTCTCTGAGAAGCTCTCTCACTGAATTGCCAACATGAATATGGACAACAAGCCTACAAAGGCACTCCTTCATTGTTTGCATTTTACAGGTGAAAAACCTTGAGCATAAGTGAGTCCGAATATGCATGCCTTTTAAGGCAATGGACTTACCTCAGTGCTAACTGCTTTCCAGTCCGCAAGGCTGCTTCATAAGTACCATTTCCATCCTTCCTGAATAGAGCCCTTTGAATTACAGATGGCGGGTGACATGACCTTTTTTCCCCCTAGGTGGCTAAGTGGATTTTCAAGCTGAAACTGTAAGTTGCAAGGTAGACCCAGGTCTGGACTTCGGTCCATGAGACCCCAGATTTCTGCCTGTCCAGGGTGCTTAAAGAATCTTTGGCCCTTATGTTCTAGTCTATCAAGTCCCAGTGAAGTGACATCATCCCAGGTCTTTTCTAAGTGATGTTTATGGTTGATATTCTGCAAGATATAAAGAAAGCTTAGGTGCACAATAGTTAAGCTAGTGATTCTATAACCAGGCATCCATGTAAACGGGAAATTAGCAGCCAGTAAGTTCTGCACAAAATGGCTAATTGCAGCCATAGTCACAGTATTGGAAAACAGTAGGAACTTAGTATGTGCCAAAAATTCACATAGTGCATTAATGCTATAGTTCAAAGAAATTATGGCTCATCCAAAGGTTAAGCTATTCTATAATCATTAAAAATAAATATTCATAAAGAATAGGGAAATCACCACATCATATTAAAAGTAAGATGTATGTTCATAGTGGGATTTTATCTTTATTAGCAATACCTACATGGATAGAAAGCATAAGAATGTTAACAGTTTGGGGCCATTCTTTGCTCCATTTTCTGTCATAGACATGCACTTATTGTGTAGTTTATAGGTGCGTGTTTATTCTTTCTAAAGTGACCTGGGTATTAGAGACTGGGCCAGGCACATGAATGATGCCCCAAGACAGGCATGACCCAGCCGTGTTTGGCTTCATGTCTCTCCAGTGTAGCTTGAAGTAAACCCGAGAGGCAAAGGGATGGAGGCCTGGCATGGCTAGGCCTCTACTCACCAACTACACACACAGCTGGAGCTCAGAGCACAGACAATGGGCATGTTTCACTCTCATTCCCAGGAGACTATGGATGGATGAGTCAACACCCACAGCGTTCTTAGCCAGGGTTTTAACTTTTTTTTTTGTTAGTTAAACAAAACAAAGTATCAATCTTCCCATCTTTGCATCTGCAACCTCTCAGCCTCTGTGTCAACTGCACATGGTGGGGGGGGGGGGTCTACACCTGGGGTCAGGTCCTCCTTGGTAGGGCTGTCACTCCTGGTGTGGTTTTGAGGTGACTTAGAAAAGGTAACAGTAGCCTGATCTACACAGACTTAGGTGGCTTTAGAGCCCTTCTGCTTGGCCCAACTGTTGGGAGTTTGGACAATAGCTTTTCCCATGTCGTCCCCAAGATGGACACACAAGCTAGGCTTCTTTGGGAGATGGGCCTGCTGCCCCCCATCAGTGTTCCCAAATGACCTCCCAGCACACTCTCTCAGTCCCATAACCACCTCCTTCCCCCCAGCCTGGCATTCTAGGAGAGGTGATGAATGAATGAATGGCTTGACATTGTCACCTTCACACACAGTGGGTGGACGTTTGTCCCATGCCTGGGGCTGTTGGGATCATGCCATCTGATTGCTTACGTCACCATGCAGAAGCTAAGTACTGTGCCCACTCCAGGCTGAGACCAGCCCTGGGTCTGCTCCAGAGAGAGGTAGATTATGCTCAGTCCTTTTTATCTACTTTCTCCTTCCTCACTGTTGTTATTAAGACCGGGCCTTGCTCTGTAGCGCAGGTGGCAATCCTCCTGTCTCAGCATCACCAAGCTAGTATTGTCTAAGGTGCAGCTTGTAGGACAGGCTACTGCTCAGGCTGGCAGCCCTTCGAGGATCTGCAATGGAGGACAATTTGTCCCTGCCCTGCAGAATGAGTCCAGCCACTGTTTTGTGCAAACAGGGCCTTAGCTGGGTCAGTTCAAATGGGAACAGTATAAACACCATTTCTATTTCTGGAATGGCTTAATTTTCATTAGAACTTTAATTAAATGATCCCTTTTCTCCCCGGTCTTTCCTGTGCTTTCATTTATTAATAATTGCCCGAGTAAAGAGAATCCCATTCCAACAGCTTTCCAATTTAGCTGATCATTATCGCTGTTCTTTGTTCGGGGTTGCTGGGCCGCGGAGCTCTGATGAGATGGCCTGTCACCACCTCTCTGGCAGACTGAAAGGGCGGAGCGCCGGGAAGCACGCTCCTGCCGCCCAGTGGTGAGGAGAAACGTTGCAGGCGGCTTGAGGTGGCTGGTGGCTCTGCAGCGTTACTGCGGGAACCGGGAACCTGACCTTGTGAGGCTGTGCTGGTGGTGAGCCTCAGGACAGCCAGGATGCACGATGCACCCTAGGGAGTCTTTACAAGGGCAATTTTGGAAGCAAGCAGGGAGCCCTGCGTTCCAGGCAGAAAGGTTGCCTTTTTTTTTTTTTTTTTTTTTCTGCCGAAAGGATCTGGATGGAACTTTAATATCCTGGTTCAGGTTGCTTCTGGGAAGAAGAAATATTACCAGTAAAGATTTGATAGTTGTCAGTCTGGAATCCTCCTGGGACTGTTTTTCTTTTTAAAATAAATTATTATTAGAGAACATAATATTGAAAAGGCAAGTGTTAGGGGACATCGAAAAACAAATTCTCAGCCTGAGATTTCGCAGAGCTAGTTTTGGTTTTGCATCTGGGGAGGAAAGAGGCTGCTGCCATTTGGTGAGCAGCAGCCAGTGGTTATTACCACACAGGACAGCTTCCTACTAGCAAAGAATTATCTGACGTGGAAAGTCATAGTATTTCACAGAGGAATCCCAGTCTGAGGAAGCAATCAGCAGGGAAGGGGTTTTATGATTGTCATTTGAACCTTGCTTGGTTGAGATAAGGTTGACCTCACACCCCCCCGGCAGTCCTCCTGTCTCAGCCGGCCGAACGCTGGGGTTATAGGTGTGCACCACCACGGGGGTTTAATGTGCTGCTGGAGATCGAACCCAGGGTTTTCTGCTGCTAGGCAAGCACTCTGCCAGCTGAGCATCATCACCAGCTGATGTTGTCTGAATCTTCACTTAGTGGTCTGACGTGCCTGGGGTTGGGGAGGAGCAGCAGGTAACTGAGGCTGGCCAGTGTGTTCCTGGGAAGCGATACTGAGCACTGTCCACTTCATGGACAGGTACAATGATGAAGATTGAGTTACTGCTAGGATTTATTGAGCATGAGTTTTTAAACTCCTCTTCTCACTGAATTTGGTCCCTGCAATAGCCCCATGATCAAGGTCAAGATCCATCCATCCTCAGCAGCTGGGGGTGTTCTCAGGCCTGGTGGAAGCCCCAACCTCTACTGTTGTCTTTGTGGTTGCACTCACAGAGGGTGTGTCTTGGGGACACATTGCATCTTCACCGCAAGCACTTTGTCATTGTATCTAGAACAATTTGAACTCCTCGTTCTTCACAGTGTGGAAAGGAAAGATTACATGCAGATTCACTTTCTACATCTGAGCTGGAAGATCCGGAAAAGGTCAACGTGGATTGGTGGGAATACTCTGGCCCCTGCTCCCGCCACTCCTCATGTATGCCTTCCTCCTTTAGCCTCCATCCTGGATTCTCCAGGTACCATGAGCCCTGCTGTTTTCAGAGCTGGGTAGATCAAAGCGAGGGTTCCAAAGAGTGAGTGCTCTGTCCTTCCTGGCTGGACTTGCAACCTTGGCAAGTGGCTGCAGTTCTGGGTGCCAGTTGATTCCAGGACTTAGATGGGGTGATATAAGGCTTAGGGCCATGGACATAGAGTATTTCAGACAGCCCTGAGACATGGTCCTCACAGTGCCTGTTGTGCTGGTATTTGCTACTTGGTAAAACTGTGTTTTGGGAGTACCTGCGGGCTCTACATTGAAAACATCTGTCCATTTGTATTCATACATTCCTTTTTGTGGCCCTGGGAATGGAGCCTGGGCCTTAGACATGCTTGCTAGGCTAATGCTTTACCACTGAGCTAATCCCCAGTTGTGTGTCTATTTATGGATGCTGTTAGAAACATACTGTGAGATGGTCAGAACAATCCTATCTTCCTCCTGTTGAGGGTGAAGATAAAATAATCTATGCTTGCCAGCTCTAAGGAGGATTTCTTGAGCTGAGTCCAGCATGGCACCTGGCATGCTAATGCTTGCCTGATTGATTTTCTCTCCTTATCCCAGGCCTTCTCAGCCTCCAAGATATTGACCTTTTGAACCAGATATTTCTTTGTTGTGGGAGAACTGGCTTGTGCATTGTAGAGTCAGTAGCATCCTTGATCTCTGTGCACTTAATGTCAATAGTGCCAAGCGTCTCCGATGCAAAAGTTAAAAATGTCCCATGATGACCAAATTGACTGAGACACACTGTTAGGTCTTGTTGAAGGCTCTTTTGCACACAGTGTGGTCACTATGTGAGGGTGGGAAGAGCACAGCCCAGGTTCTCAGTGTACCTACTATGTGTTGTCTGTAGTACCAGGTGGTGTCTCAAAGCGGGGCTTAGAAATTGTTCCTTGTTTGACACAGAATCTAGTCCAGGATGCACTAGAACTTGCTGTGAAGCTGAGTATGACCTTGAACTTCTGACCCTTTAGCATCCACCTGCCCAGTGTTGGGATTGCAGATGTGAGCCCTAGCACCTGGTTTTATGTGGTGCTGGGAATTGAACCCAGGGTTTCCTGTATGCTTGACAGTCTACCAACTGAGCTGTATCCCAGTGCCCCATCCTCCTGCCTCCATTTGACGCTGCTGGGATTACAGGCGAGTGCTCCTACTCTAGCCAGAGTGAGCACTTGCTAGCAAGTCTTCTGTAGCAACAGCACTTAAGAAGGAACTATGTCTGTTGGAGGTGGTGGCATACCTTTGATCCCAGCACTTGGGAGGCAGAGGCAGGTGGATCTCTGTGAGTTTGAGGCCAGCCTGGTCTACAGAGTGAGTTCCAGGACAACCAGGGTTACACAAAGAAGCCCTGTCTCAGAAAACAAAACAAAACAAAACAAACAAAAAACAAAAAAAGACAAGAAGAGAAAAAGAAAAAAGAAAGCAAGAAAAGGAAAAAAAAAGAGCTGTCTCGCATGTTCGCCTCTGCTGAAGTGGATTTTATTGCTCACTTGTCTTCTGTGGTGTCCTAAGGATCTGGGTTTGAATTTTGATATCTTCTCGTTACCTATGGGACTTCAGTAGAGTTATTGACCTTTAGAACCCCATTGCTTTACTTAAAAAATAATGTTTTTGGTGGCAGGGTCTTACTGTATTCCCTGGATAGCCTAGAACTTGCTATGTAGACCAGGCTAGCCTAGAACTCACAGAGATCCTCTTGCCTCTGCCTACCGATTAAAGTCGCATTTTCCCATTTTGAAGATTCCAGTGCTACATACATGTGGGTTTTAGTTATTAGTATAAAATGTTGCAGGGCTGGGGGCTGCGGGGTGAGAAATGTGCTCTGCTGACATTTCCCCATCATTCCCCAGTGCTTAGCACTCTGGCTTTTGACCACAAGTAGGCAGAGAGATGTGGCCAGAAGTTTTCTCCAGTCCTGCAGAATCTCTCCCACCCGCGTCCCACAGTGGCTTGGTCCCAAATAAACATACACAGGCTTCTATTATTTTTAAACTATGGCCATGGTAGGCTTCTTGCTATCTAGTTCTTATATCTTAAATTAACCCATTTCTATAAATCTATACTTTGCCACGTGGCTTGTGGCTTACTGGTACTTTTACATCTTGCTTCTCATGGTGACGGCTGGTAGTGTCTCCTCTGCTCTGTCTTTCTCCTTCCTCTCCATTTGTTTGGATTTCCCGCCTGCCTCTAAGCTGCCTTGCCATAGGACAAACGGCTTTATTTATCAACCAATCAGAGCAACATATTTTCACAGCATACAGAAAGACATTCCCACATCAGAGACCCTGTCTATTCTCCATACACACCTCATTGTTTCTACACTGCTCTCTCCTGAACAGATTCCTGTGTTATCAGTGACCATCCCAAAATACAAATCAAGAACTCAACTTTCTGCATGACTGCCTATCCGAACTTGACAATGATTAACTTCACCAGCCAGGCCAACAAGACATTCGTCAGCGGGAGCGAAGAGTATTTCAAGTAAGCCTAGATGATACTTTGCGGACCAGAGCTGTGAGATGGGAGGGGCGGGTGGCCTCCTTCTGCACCCTCCTTGCTGATGCCAGTGATCAGAGAGGGAGACTGTGTCCTGGTGGGGCTTCGGAAAGCCGTTTGCTGTGCGTGGTGGACCTGGGAATGAGGGGTGACTAGATGACAGCACGAAGGACAAGATCGGTACTGGGGCATCCATCATGCTGAGGAGAAAAAGTTCTAACCTTGACTCTTGCCATCCAAGCAGACATCTGCTGCCAGGTAATTCTGTCCTCTCCCACTTGATTTCCAGGGAAGAGAAGTCAAATGTAAGGAAACAGGCCCGGCTCGGGCTTTACTTTAAATGAGGAAACAGCCCTCCCTCCATCTCTCCCTTCCCTCCCTTCCTCCCTCCCTCCCTCCCTCCCTCCCTCTATCTCTCCTCTCTTTCCCTCCCTCCCTCCCTCTCTCCCTCCCTCCCTCCTTCCCTCATTCCCTCCCTCCCCACCTCCATCTCTTCCCTCCCTCTCTCCTTCCCTCCCCCCCTCCATCTCTTCACTCCCTCCCTCCCTCCCTCTCTCTCCCTCCCCATTTTCTTCCTCTCCCTCTCCTTCCTTTCTTTCCTTTCCTCCTTCTCTTCCACCTCCCCCTCCTCCATCCCTTTCCCCCCTGACTTCTTTCCCCCATCCCTTCCTTCTTTCCTTTCCTTTTTTCTCCCTTCTTTCCAGAAAGGGACTCCCTCTGTAGCTCTGGCTGGCTTGGGACGCACCGTGCAGTCCAAGCTGACTTTGAACTCACAGGAATTCTCTTGCCTCAGTCTTTCTGGGGCTGGGATCACAGGAAGAGGCCCCACGCCTAGCTGAGTTTTGTCTTTTTTCTGTGAGATTTGTTGAGTGCTGAAAACGGGGTTCAGGATTCCCAGAAGACCCTCAACTGGGAAGTGTACTTGCTGAAATGTTTGTGGAGGAGGGGTGAATAGACACTTCGTGGAGGGGAGCACAGCGCCATCCAGCTAAGCTGAGACCCTGGTTCAGATGCAGTCTGGTGTGGGCAGGACTGTAAATGCGTGGAATAACAAGACAATGGAGAATACGGGCTGAGGCAAACTAAAGGGGTGCCCGCCGTCCGCCAGGAGGCCAGGGTGCTTGGCTCTACCTGGTCTATTTTGAGGTGGCATGAGCCAGTGCTGTTGGAGTCTCAAGTAGCCCACTCTTGAACTCTCTGTGTAGTCCACTGAGGATTACTTTGCACCCTAAATCCTCCTGCCTCCAACTCCCAAGTGCTGGGATTGCAGTGTGCTCCATCATGACCTGTTCATGAAGTGCTGGGGATTAAAGCCAGGATTGCATGTATGCCAGACAAGTACTCTACAATGCAGCCTTGGAGCATGCGTAGCACAACTGGGCTCTAGTGCAGGGGTGCATTGGGAGTCACTTCTTCCTGTCATTCCTAGTTTCTAAAGCTGAGAGTACAATGCTGCCTGAACACCCCCTCAAGAAGAGTAAAATGGCACAGAAAAGCCTGACATCATTCTTGACTATTCAGACTCTCTTCTCCTTCTTTTTAACAAGATTTACTGTGTGTCTGTGTGTGTGTGTGTGTCTGTGTGAGTGTACGCCTATACTACTTGTGTAGAGGCTAGAAGGGGACATTAGGTCCCTCAGAGCTGGAGTTTTGAGTGTGTGTGGGCTGCTGGGCTGGTCACATGGGTGCTGGGATCCAAATTCCTGTCCTCAGGACTGTGGATCAGCGACTCTTAACTGATGAGCAATCTCCCCAGTCTCCAGCTCAGAATTTCTAGTGTGCATTTTTCATTTTTGCTTTTTGAGAGAGGGTCTCACGTAGCCCAGCCTGGGCTTGAACTTGCTATATAACTGAGGATGACTTTAAAATCCTCCTGCCTCAACCTCCCGAGTGCTGAGATTGTAGGCACATGGAGTCAAACCCAGGGCCTTGTGCATGCTAGACAAGCACTCAACCACAGGCGCATCCCCAGCCTTCAGTTGGGCTTCTGTGCGGCAGCTGCAGAAGATGGTGCCAGCTGTCTTGCACAGAATCCACCCACTGGCCACACGTGGCCTCCCAGCTCAGTTAAAGAGATCAGCAAGTACTCAGTCCACAACTGTGGACAAGAGCCAGGCCTGTCGATCCCTTTAGTCTGTCTGATAAGTTCCCTGGCTGGAGGCTGTGGGAGGTGCTGGGTGTGCTTAAACCTCCTGGCTCTGATGCTCTGATGGGAGGTTGAACTTGCAGATCCTCACTTCTTCTCTCTCCCTCCCTCTCTCCCTCCCTCTCTTCTTCCATCTCTATCTGATTCTTAGGTACTTTGTGCTGAAGATTTCCGCAGGGATTGAATATCCGGGGGAGATCAGGTGGCCCTTGGCCTTCTGCCTCTTCCTGGCTTGGGTGATTGTGTACGCGTCACTGGCGAAAGGAATTAAGACGTCAGGAAAAGTAAGAACTTGGCTTGATCTGAGCCCTTTTCTTTCCCCTCCTCTTTTGCCTTTTTTGGGGACAGGGTCTTTCCTCCCACAGCCCTCCAAGCCCCTGGGGGCTTCTCATGGTGTTTGTTCTGTACTGTTGTCTCTGCTTGAGATGTGAAACTTGGCAGAACTTTTGATTTACTCTAAACTTTCATTCCCCCTCAACACATAAAAACCCAAATTTCTCATCTTAGCTCTTTCAGAAGATTTCTGTTTTCTCAGTTGGAAGGTGAAAGATGTTGAGCTGGGAGGTGTTTAAGGCCTTCTAGTTCCAACATTGTTCTGTTCGAGCACTTGCTGAAGGAGCTATCAGGGCCCCATGTATTCTCTAAGATCAGGTTTCCAATCTGTAAAATGGGAACTGGGGTTGAGGCCTGAGGACCCCACTCGCTCAGGATGAGCACTGTGGGGCTATAGAAAGATGGAGGATGCTATAGGGACCACACAGTCAAGTCCAGGGTGGCCTGTGGCTTCCCGATGTCCTTGCCTCCCGTGGCTTGGACCTGAGCTGAATGGCAGCTCCATCTTCTATAAGGAGGCTTAGCTCAACCAGCCAAGTGTCTGCTCAGCCACAGTCCCACAGGCTAGAGATGGAGATGATGTGGCCTGACCATGGCCCACTGGAAAGACTGCAATCACTTCCTAGCTGTGAAACTATGGATAAGCCAGTCAACCTTGGGAACTTGTGTTCTTATCCTCAACCACCTAACCTGGGGACGGTAGCCCACACACTGTAGGATTTCCATAAGGGGATAGGAATGTGTATAAAACACCTGGTTATGGCCACGACTTCATGAGTGGTGGTTCCTTTCACTTTGTTAGAGGTGCCTGATTGATTAATGGTCATCCCCGTGGGTATCTCAGAAACAGTGACTTCACTGGGGAAGCAGGAAGAGTAGGTATCTTGTGAGGAGCACTGTGTTGGGCACCGCTGATTGCTCCACATGCATTAGAACATCAGTTTCATAGCACCTGCCACATGGGTCCACTGACTCCCATCTACAGACAGACTGGGCTCATCTAGCCACCTGCTGCCACACAGTTTCTAAGTGGCAGCAGGGGCATTTGAACATGGGTCTTGCTCACTGCAAAGCCTAGAATCTATATGATTTTCTCTGTAAGGAACCATGAGTCCTCATTTGCATGAAGCTTCAGGGTGCCAGGTCTCCCAGCCTGTCTCAGCTCTCTCTATCATTGTAGTTTTGGAAAGTCCCAGGTTGCATCAGGGTCTTATTGTGCTTGCTTGCAAAAATCTAGGACTAAAATAAATATTCTGTAAGGTTTTTGTTGTTGTTTGTTTGTTTTCTGAGGCCAGGAATCACTGTGCAGTCCTGACTGTCCTGGAACTTGCTATATAGATCAGCATGCCTTAAACTCATAAAGGTCTGCCTGTCTCTACCTCCTAGATGCTGCATCTGAGTGTGCACCACCACACCTGGCCTCTAAGATTCTTTTAAGCTCTGTTCATCTGTGCTTTTGTTGGAGTGACTAGAATTTAATCGTTGGGACTGGATTTTGTAGGCTTTGGGGAAGAGGAAGTTTAAAGCCATCTGGAGCCAGGAAGCTTGTCATGACCACTGACATACTCATCCTGTTTGACTTAGGAAGGTTTCTAATCAAATATCAGTGAAGACTCTTTCTTCTTCCTCAAAATGAGGATTGCCACCAGGAACCATGAACTGCAGTTTCTTATCCTGCCCTGGGTTGTACTGATATAAATCAAAGATAGTTACTTGAGCGCCAGAGAGAATGTGGGACTGAGATGCTCATATGTGACTGGCTCCTTTGCAATGGAGGGTCCACAGGCACTGCTGTAGCCAACAGAGATGCTCTCTTTCCCTGCAGTGATGTGAACTCAGATCTTCCAGTGCAGGACCTGAGGGGACAAAGTTGGTCCTTTGGAAACGTGGTCTTTGAGCTGGTAGAGCTCCACAGGTGATCAGTAGCCAGCCTAAAGGGCAGACCACCTGGCCCCTGGGGCTACTCTGCCAGAAAGTCCAAATGGCACAGCGAAGCTAACTTGATTAACTGTCTGAGTGGGGCTCCTGCTGTGAGGAGGATGCCAGCAAGGGTCAGGCAGGTCCTTGTCCCTCCTGCCAAGCAGGATTCATTACTGCTCACATTCAGTTCTGACAGTCAGTGTGAAACAGGTGCATGCTGACACCCACCTGACCCAGGCAAGCAGCTCACAGAAAGCCTCCGCCCCCTGCTCACTCACATCCAAGGTGGAAGCTGAAGGTTACCCTCTCAGTTCACCAGGAGCCGAGGGACTGGGCCACCTACACATGGGACTATGGACAGGGTGAAGTGAGAAAGTCCCTGGGGTGTGAATTTAAGGAGACACTCACACTCACTTGTAGGTCCCTGCAAGTGGCACCTTCTTCAGTCTTGCGTCGTCAACATCTCACACGCCTACCGTTAGCACCCGGCCCCCATTTCTGGTCTGACAGCTCACAGAACGACACTTAATAGGAATAATGGCTTTGGAGTGGCTTCAGGTTTGGTCCGTGAATGAGCTACTTAATCCCCTGTGTTGTGTTTAGCCTGGGTCTCAGCTTCTTTCTCTCACGGCACAGCAGCCACATGGGAACACCTGGTTCAGCTGGCTCAGCTGGTGCCAAGGGAGAGATGGGGGTTTTCATGGTTCCTCACAGGCCCTTGTGGACTAGGGAATCTCTTCTCTGTGTCCTCTGGTAGCCTTCCCTTCCCATCAGCCCCAAGTCAGGTGGTCCTCAGTTGCTCCTTCCCTGGTGGAGGTAAGACATGAGTCTGTGTGACCAGGCCCTGCCTTGTGGCATCTCCTCTTCCGGTCTCATCTCACAGGTGGGAGGCCAGTCTGGCCAGCCTGGGGTGGAGTGTTTTTTTTTCCTCCAAGCTGTCAGATGTTCTTGGGTTTTGGAATGTCTGTATGCAAGGCCTTTGCTTTTCCTTCAGACTTTAAGGGAGAGGAGAGAAGCAAGTTTGGAGATGTAGGAGGGGGCTGGCTGCTGGCTGTAACTCATTTCTGGGACCAGAGGGAGAAGGGACTAAGGTTCCATGGCTCAGAGGAGAGGTGACATGATCAGCACGGTAGCTGTGGAGGGAAGAGGCGGCCAGCTCCTTCCAGCTCTGTAGCCAGCACATGAGAGCATGGCTTTGAGTGCCTGGGTGTTTCACTGACTGTAGGTTGCACCCTGTGGTCCTAGGCAGGCTTCCAGTTCTCTTCCTCTTTGACTGCCCCATCATGCTCCTCCAGCACCCTGAGAGGAACATGCAGTTATTACCACCTGCAGGTACAGACACTTAGGTCCAGAGAGGTTTAGCCACTTCCCACAGTGACCCAGCTCATAAGTGGAGGAGTCAGGATTTGAACTCTGGCCCCTGTGACTGTGGAGCTGAGCAGGCACAGTTCACCACCCCCCACCCTGCCCCCCATCTACCAAGTCTCAATCTCAAGCCCCTCCTTCTCTCTGATTGACAGGTAAGAAAGTACCACTAACTTATCCTCATCGAACACATCTCTAAGTTCTGTTAACATTTCCTCTAGATATGCCTTTACTCAGTCCCCGCCCACTCCCTCCCCGTCTTTTCCAGAAGCCACAACTACCTGTTTGCACTCTGGTACCTCTAGCTACCCCTCTCTGCACCCTTGGCCTTAGCCTTCTGCCATCCTAGTAGTGAGGAGACCGAGCATCACTTTTGTGTGCCTGCCTCGCCCACTCTCTCCCCTCCTTCACCTTCCCATCATGCCTCCACACTTTGAGATTGCCTTCTTGCTCTAAGATCCAGCTTGAGTGACATCTCCATGAATCCTTCAGACATTCCCAGGCTGGGCACTGCATACTTCCCTGGAGTCTGTAAGTCTCCTAGGGTTACTCAGCCCCCATTCAGATACTGGGTTCTCTCCATTATGTACCTGCCCCCCTCTGCACAGCTGGTGTCTGTCACAGTACCCCGCTCACAGGAAGCCCTCCACAAATGCCTGTGGAACTTAGCTGTATTTAACGGCCTTCTTATGGTCAGGCCCCAAACTAGGGCTTCCGCACAGCAACTTGTATAATTCTCAACATTGTTTTAGGACAGTTACTCTGTACCCATATTACAGGTATATACACTGAGGTTCAGAGGCCTTAGGGGCCTGCCCAAGATCACACCTCAATGTCAGAGATTAGATATCATTTGAACAGAAGCATGTCTAATTTTAGAATCACGATCTCTTCACCTGGTGAGGCCATTTCACCTAGGGTGTCTGTGTAAGCCAGGATGGAAGGCATAAGCCAAAAGGATTTATCTCTACTGGTGAAATTTGGGCCCTTCTGTAATGTGGGGATTTAACCAAGGCAACTCCACATAGTTACAAGGTGGTTTATTTTGGGGTAACTTACAGCCAGTAAAGGGGTTGGTTACAGGATCTGGGAGAGGTGAGGTGCAGTCCAGAGGGGTTCTCTGGAGAATTCTGACTCTGTCTACCATCCAGCATCCAGGATCATGAGGAACCAAGAGGGCCGGCACATCCAGGTCTTAAGGGCTCCTGTCCTGGCCATGCCCCAGGGGCAGGTTCTAGAGAGGCGTGGCAGTTACCAGCTGCCTCACTGGGGCAGTGCTTCAAGGTCAAAGCTGGAACGGCTCCCCACTACACTTCCGTAGAGATGGTTTAAGAATTTTGAAGAACAGAGCACAAAACCTCCTTCACCATCTGTGGCTTCTCGAACTGTGGATTAGTTGGTAGCTGGGCAGGGTGACGTCTCCCAGGCTTGATTGACAGGGAAGGAAGGACAGTACCCTGTGGTCTTCTCCATTTGACTCCGACCCCAGTGTCTTGTGTGGGTCCCCAGTGCTGTCAGGGCTTGGGGAGACCTCGTTGTTGGGCACGTGTGCCTGGGTGGCGGGTCCCCTGTCCCCTCACCTCAGTGACATCCTCAGGGATGCCTGCTCACCCGCCTCTCCATCCCTCTGCTCTTCCAGGTGGTGTACTTCACAGCCACATTCCCATATGTCGTGCTGGTCATCCTTCTCATTCGAGGCGTCACACTGCCCGGAGCTGGAGCTGGCATCTGGTACTTCATCACACCTAAGTGGGAAAAACTCACGGATGCCACGGTGGGCTCATCACTCTATTTATAGCAGACTGGGAGTGTGTGTGTGTGTGTGTGTGTGTGTGTGTGTGTGGGCTATCAAGGGTGGGCCACACTCCTGGTTGTGCAGCAGTAAGAGTCAGCCTTCCCTGCCTCCATGGGAATCCCCGTGCCTACTTCTTCTGGGTGACCTTGGTGTGCTAAGGTGTTGATGGGGCAGCTGAGGGCTTTCAGATTCTGAAGTAGTGTTCTGCAGCTGGAGTTGCAGTGTAGGCCCTAATGAAGACCAGGGTCCTTTGATAGCTTTGGGCCACCTCACACCACTTATTTGTTACTAATTATAGCACGTTGGAAACAGAGCTTTCCTGGTTGGAAAATCAGAGCAGGAGCAGGTTTTTGATTTTAAAGGCCCCAGACACATTTGAATACTTCCTACACACTGATGCAAGACCAGCACACACACTTTCTCTATGTTGGGTGTATGCTCATCACACTCTCAAAAATACTCATACCAAAACCCCTCCCTGTGAAGGGTGACTGTGTGGCTACAGATGAATTTTCTCTCCTTAATGAAAACTCTGCTTTTCTGGGGTACATTAGAAACTCATGGCAAGGATTGAGTTTGGGTACACACACCACACAGTTTCCAGACATTGCCAGCATAAACCAGATGCTAGTTGATGTCTCTCTCTTGGTAGCTGGGTAAGGGCCAGTTCAACCCTCTGTGATGTCATGAGAGATGAAGGGTCTGGTATTTCCTCCTCACCTTCTAGATTCCTCAGAACTTCTGGTGCACCAGCCATCACATCAACATTCCAGGTAGCACAAAGGTGTGAGAGAAGAGGTAGAGAGAAGCATTCTTCCTCTTAAAAAGGAGTGACTGCAGAAGCCCCACATAGTAATTTATTTTCACACAGTTGGCCAGAGACTAAGTGACATGGATGATTTTCCCCACTGAGACTCCCTGATGGAGAAACTGGACACACGACTGCTTTCCCATCTATCATAGCTTCATTTCTGAGTAGACAAGGAGAATGGGTACTGGGTGGATGCAGGCTTTGCTAACCTCACACCTGAAATCTACCTTTGCATTATTTTAAGTACATTAAAATTTTTATTACACATTTATTTGTGTGTGTGTGTGTGTGTGTGTGTGTGTGTGTGTGTGTGTGTGCGCATGTGTGTGGACAAGTTTTAGGAGCCTGTTCTCTCTTTTGCTGTGTTGGTCCTGGTCCTCAGCTGTTGTGGCACGTGAGCATGTGACTTTACTATTAACCCTTCTTACCAGCCCCACTTCAGGACAATTTCAAGTCCAGATTAAACTGATGAACATAGGTCCATTTGTAGATGCGGTATACCTGCAGTGCACAAAGGCTTGCGTGACGTGGAACTTTATGAGGGTGGCCAGCAGGAGTCACTCTCAGGAGGGAGGTGACCCCATGAAGTCTGTCCACATTGTTGTCACTCTTCTAAGACTGGGGACTGTGGAATTTCAGGTTCTGAGTGGCAATTGTCATGACACATAGGACTGTCAATTAAAATGGATTTTTTTTATATCCATGACTATATTTTGTTGCCATAGATTGTCCTTCGGGTGTGTAAGTGCTTGTGAGAGGGTTGTCCCGTTCTGTCTGGTTTGATGTAGTGGTACACGTAAACACACGTCTGCCCATAGACTATCTCAACCTGTCTTCGACTTGACAGAGTTGGACTCTCCCAGCTAATTCCTGCTTTGGTTTCAGGCACAAGAAACACATTTGTGTGCTCACAGCTCTCTTGTCCCCAGTCACCTCCAATTTACTTGGGAAGGTGACATGCTGGTCTCCCTCAGTGACCTGACTCTCCCTGCTTCTTTCCAGGTTTGGAAGGATGCTGCCACTCAGATTTTCTTCTCCCTGTCTGCTGCCTGGGGAGGGCTCATCACTCTTTCTTCTTACAACAAATTCCACAACAACTGCTACAGGTACATGTGGCCATGAGATCCAGAGGGAGAAGACTAGCGAAATGAGCAAAATGAAGCCTCAGCAGACACCCAAGGCAGAGCTAGAGACAGGCCTTGGGCTCAGGAAGAGCCACTGGCCAAGGCCTGGTCACTAACTCCTCTATCTCAGCTGACCCCACTGAGCATGGTACTGAGTGGAAACTCTACCTGTAGGATGCAGTGTGTCCCTGGAGTGGTCACTGTGTCTGGCTGTGTCCTGTGGAAGTCCATGTATATAGTCATGCATGTAGTAGGGCCACCGATTACTTGATAAATACATCTTAAGGGATTTCATAGGAAAGCCTGATGAAGAGGAAGGACAGCATGGAGCTAGGAGCATTTGAGGATAGCATTGCCATGTGCTACAAATGCAAGGCACAGGCAGGATGCGACCCTCTGGACATCCGTTTTCTCATCTATAGAGCACAGACAGAGTGCAATGCTTTGTGGGTAAGAGTGATGCATGCAGTTACCAGAGGAGTGTTTTGCACATAGTAGGTACTCAACAAGTGACAGCGGTCACTATCATTATTCAAGATCAAGATGCCAGAATCAGGATATAAAATTCAGCCCATAAGTCATTGAAGAACAGGTGCCAGACTCAGGCATTTGAAGAGTTTTGGTCGCACTCCACACACTGAGGCCAACTGGTCTGAACACCATCAGAGGGTAAAGCATTGCTGTGTGCCACACAGGAAATGAGGCTGAGAGCTAGATAAAGTTGATTCAATTTCTGTTCTACCACTTCCTGTGCCTCAGTATGCTCTTGAGGAAGCCCGGGGCTTTGCAGGGCACATGTTTTCTTCACATTCACTTGGTGCCAGGCTGAGTGAGCTGCAGACACCACCTTGTTCTGTGTTCACAGCCCCTGAAAGAGAGAGTTGACATCATTGCCACCATTACAGTCTGAGTGGAAGGAAACTTCTCAGGGTCATTTTAGGTCATGCATGAGTGTCCTAGCAATGAGTAAGTAGGTCATAGGAGCTCCCATAGGAAATACTCTTTCACTCAAAATTGCAAGTGGTTTACAGAGAGAGAGAGAGAGAGAGAGAGAGAGAGAGAGAGAGAGAGAGAGGAAGAGGAGGAGCAGGAGCAGGAGGACCAGGAGGAGCAGGAGGAGGAGGACCAGGAGGAGGGACAGGATCCAGGATTTCAATGCAGGCCCAATGCTCCATCTGTCTGTGACCTCACATTTGAGCCTAGGGCAGACTGGGAACCCCTGGCTGTGTTACCTGCAGAAGGCTCTAGAATAGTGGTTCTCAATCTTCCTAATACCATGACCCTTTAATACAGTTTGTCATGTAGTGGGGACCCCCAACCATAAAATTATTTTCATTGCTATTTCATAATTTTGCTATGGTTATATGTCATATTGTAAATATTTTTTGGAGTTAGAGGTTTACCAAAGGGGTTGTGACCCACAGGTTGAGAACCCCTGCTCCAGAATGAAGACAGTGATGCCTGTCTCTTTCTTATTGTTTCTCTTGCCCTTCTCAACCCTGTGAACCCTAGCCCCAGGATGCCCTCATAATATGGATGTCATTTCAATGTCCCACTGCCTTCTGTTCCTCATATTGGGTTCCTGTCTCAGAATTCTCCAAGATCCCGTCACCTCTTTTCTACTGTGGTGGCTGGGTTATCTCCTATCATGATATCTTAGTCATTTTGGGCTATTATCACAAAAATACTTTACACTGGGTAATTTGTAAATGATAGAAATGTATTGTTCATATTTATGGAGATTGCAGACTCCCGGATCAAGGTGCTTGAAGATTCAGTGTCCAGTGATTCTTCCCTCCAAGCTCCATGTGGTACCTTGTTGCTGCACACTGGTAAAGATCAGGGCAGCACACACCTCACAGTGTCTTTCATGAAGGCGTTGTCCTATGCATGGGATGAAACCATTCTCCCAAGGCCCTACATTGTAATCTGACCACACTGGGAACTGAGTTTCATCGTACTAATTTGGGGGAGATGTGAGCATTTAGGCACTGTGAATTAGTTGTGACCCTGCCCTAATCATAAGATACTAGCGCTTCCCCACAGGGGTGGGGTCATTATAATATGATAATATATAATATCTTTATTAATTACACAACATATTTTGGTCACATTCACCCCTCCTCCCGAGTCCACCCTTCCCTACCTCCCTTCTCTTGGTATCTTTTTGTGGTTAGGAGAGACTGTCCCACCGCGGATCTCCCAGTTCTCTGGCTCTGACAACCTTTCTGCCCTCTCTTCTGTGATGGCCTCCGAGCCTTGGGTAGAGATGTTGGGTGTCAGTTGGGGAACTGGAGACTGGCACTCCACAGTCAGTTGTTGTCTGCGTTTTGAACAGTTGTGGCTTTCTCAAAAGGTCTTCATCTGCCGACAAAAAGTTGATGTGTGAGAGCTACGCTTTTATCTGTGGAAATGAGGATGCCTGTTTAGAATACAGTTCGAAATTGCGCTAGTTTAGGAAAGTGACCTTTGAGTCTTTGGGGGCATTTTGGATGGACTAAAGGGCATCTGTGCTCAGGACTGCTTGCCCTGTCCTTGGATGCATATCTGTGTGCAGATGACGAGATCATAGGTGGACACACACGCTCATTGGGTACTCAGACACACGGCACGCATTTGTCCTTGCCCATCATCCCTCACGGAGTTCGCCTAACCAGACTCTGCTCTCCTCCTCCCAGGGACACGCTAATTGTAACCTGCACCAACAGTGCCACTAGCATCTTTGCCGGGTTCGTCATCTTCTCTGTCATCGGCTTCATGGCCAACGAACGCAAAGTCAACATTGAGAACGTGGCCGACCAAGGTACAGGGCAGCTGTCACCTTGCTCTGTCGGGCACTTGGATGGATGGCGTTGGGGTACTCAAGTGTCTAAGCTGGGGTGCCATGGCTAAGACAGGCTCGAGCGGGAAGCTCGCAGCAGGGTTAGAGCTGGCTTTCCTAAGAGAGGGCTTGTTTTAGGCCTGTTTCCTCCTCTATTTTTCTTTTTTTTTCGTTCGTCTCCCTTCCTTTCTTGAACTCACCCCAGCCTGCACTGGTCAGGGCTGTACCCGCTAACCCGGTCAGACATGAACAGGGGATTCATTAGGCAGCCCACGGGCCTGCAGCTGCTCCGGGTGCGTGCCTGCTGCAGATGACAGTGCTCACACAGGGCTCTGCAGACACCCAGTGCTCATGCTTAATGAGCTCCAGCCTGACTTCAGGGAGCCTTGTCCTTACGAAGCACTTTCTTAATGGTTAGGTCAAGTATGTTCTCGAGGCTTTCTGCTTCGTGAGCAGACCTGCAGTTTTCTCCCCAGTGAGTGAGAAGGTGGGGGGGGGGGGTGGGAGTGTGGAATAAATGTTTACCCTGCGCCCAAATGATGCTAACATTTGCATAGTGCTTTGAGTTTGTAAGGAGCTTTCATATCATCACATTTAACTTATATTTCTAGGACAGCATTTGTAGAGGGAGTAGTTAAGATTTTTATTAGCTTTATTTCCACTCTGCCTGGTTCTACAGAGGATTAGGGTATTGCAAGGTCATGGCGACTAGGGACCTTCATGGAGATTATTGGTCATTCTGCTTGGACTCTGATTAGGCATGTCGGCTTCAGTGGGTGGGGACCGTGACAGGTGCAGAGAGGGATGGCCATGAGCCCCAGACCCTCCAGAGGCAGGAGGCTTGTCAGGCAGCTGTCCTTCAAGTGGCTCTCAGTGGTTCTCACAGTAAGCACACGGGAGAGCCAAGCTAGAAGGTCACCTTTTGGGAGGGATGAGCCAGTCTCTTCCTGTTCACCAGGGACAATTAATCACTGCTTCCACTTATGCCAACACAGCCTCAAGGAGTTAAGGTTCCAGCATGTCCCAGGGGTGTCATTATCTCTCCCTGGAGGGAGTGTGAGCCCCCCAGAGATGCGGTTCTGTATAAGTGAGCTGCGCAGCGCTTTCTCCTGGCTGAGAATTCTCCAACTCCCTGGGAGGCAGGACGTGCTGAGAAGGCCTTATCCTCAGGCACCGAGCCTCCCCTCGCTGTTCTGTAACCTCAATTTCTTCCAGCAGAGTCATCGAGGCCGATAGTTTCCGCCCCACTTTCTAGAATATCTGAGGCAGTTTGCCTTTTTTTTTTTTAACCTGTCTCGTTGGGAACTGGTGGATGAACTGACACAGATGGTCCTGGGGACACACAGGCCACTTGAGCTAGCTGCTCTGAGCTGTCTCCTGTCCCAGCAGGGCCAGGAAGGACAGGTGCTACTAACACTCAGATAAAAACCTGCATACCTTCGATGTGAAAAGCAGCAGAAAATTTCCAGCATGTCTCCCTGAAATTCCCTTTTCTGTCGTTGTTCACGCCCTGCGTTTTATACCTCTAACTCAGGCTCAGGAACGGTGGGAACAGTGGGGCTCATTCCCCAGGAAGGACCATGAGTCTTGAGACCTTATCCCAGGCCCTCTGGGACTCACATATATTCTTTTTTTAAAATTCATATATTATATATATTTATTGTTTCTCTTATTTTTGGAGATTATAATATAATTATATAATTTCTCCCTTCCCTTTTCTCCCATATTCCCCTCTTTGCTTCTTTCAAATTTACGGCCTCTTTTCATTACTCACTGTTGCATGCATGTATGTACATGTACATGTGTATATATATATATATGTGTGTGTGTGTGTGTATGTGTGTGTGTATATGTACATACACACACACACACATATATATATATATATACATACTTCTAAATATAATCTGCTTGGTCTGTATAATGTTACTTGAGTATATGTTTTCAGGATAGACCATTTAGTATTGGATAACCAGTTGGTGTGCTCGTGACTATTTCTCCTTCTCTCAGCATTCCTTAGCTGCCTGTAGTTTTCTGTGGCAGGTTGAAGCCTCATGATCCTTCCTCTGTCTTCTTTGGCATGTCTCTTGTTGTCCTTGTTCAGCTCATGTTTAGGCAGTCGTGTTGGTGAGACTTGATGGGTGCAGCTCACACACACATCCTCATCTTCTTCCTAACTGTATTTCCCCTACTCAAAGGAGGCGCTGCAGGATGTGTGGGTTCAGCTTCACTCCAGCCTAGCTGAGCAGGATCAGCATATCCACATGCAGGACAGTTGCTGATCCAAACACTGGCTACTGTGTTATGATTGTTAGTCAGAAACAGCACCGTAATAATGCTAATTGATTGCAGCGACTACCCCATTTGCAGGGAGGTGTGGCTGTCAAAATTATTTACCCACCTCCAAAGTAGCAACGCCCAAAGGACAGAATGGTGTTCCAGCTCCACCATTCAGTCCTCTGGTGGTGACCATTCCAGGGCCTTTTTGTCAGCTTCCCAGGCTGGCTTTCTGCGTCTGTGTTTGAGACCTATTTTCAACTGTAGTTTAATACAGACTTTTCTTTTATGGTTCACATAGGAGCCTTTGAAGGCTGGCTCTACAGTCTGTTCAATAAATGTATAGGACAGGGGGGTATCGTAGGCCTTCGAGGTTTTATATTTTAAATATCCTGAGGCCTTATGCAACATTAGGAACTGTTTTAGTTAGGGTTTCTATTGCTGTGAAGCGACATCATGACCACAGCAACTCTTATAAAGGAAAACATTTAATTGGGTTGGCTTGATTATAGTTCAGAAGTTTAGTCCATTATCGATCATCATGACAGGAAGCAAGGCAGCATGCAGGCAGACATGGTGCTGGAGCTGAGAGTCCTTTCATCTTGATCCAAAGGCAACAGGAAGTGAACTGACCTCAAAGCCCACCTCCACAGTGACACACTTCCTCCAACAAGACCATACCTCCTAATATTGCCACTCTTTTCCAGGGGGCCATTTTTTTTCAAACCACCACAGGAATTAACAATCCAATGCATTCCAGTTTTAAAAAGTGCTGTTATGTGGGTTGGAGAAATGGCTCAGCAGTTAAGAGCACTTACTGCTCTTCCAGAGGACTGGAGTTCCATTCCCAGTACCTATATCAGGCAGCTCACGACTGCCTGTAACCCAGCCTCAGGGAAGCTGATGCCCTCTGCAGGATGCTGGGGGCACCCGTATGCTAAGACTCAAGCTCATCAGCCCCTGACTGTCCCCTTCCTCCCACCCCTGACAGCGTGTGGTACTCTTAGGAAACCATTGCCCCTGGCCTCTGCTTTCTACTGTCAGTAGACTTCTATGTGAGCTGCTATTATCCTTGCTGTGACAAAATGCCCAGCAAAAGCATCTTGAAGGAGGGAGGGTTTATCTGACTCACAGTTTGAGGTACTGGCTGCATCTGGTCACATTGGCTCTGCAGTCAGGAAGCAGAGAGAGAGACATACAGCTGTGCTCAGCTCACTTCCTCCCCCTTTTTGGCCTAGGACCCCCACATGGATGGTGCTACCCATGCCAGTTAACCCAACACAGGGAGTCTCTCACAGACATGCCCGGAGGATTGTTCCCCAGGTGACTTTAGATCCTGTCTAGGTGACAGATTGATCATCAAATTATCCCATTTCATTTCAGTTGTGAGAAACAAATCTGTCTCCAGACACTGCCAGGTACCCCTCAGGGCTCAATGTCAACAATTCTACCAGAAGGTAATAATTACCTTCGCCTCCAGTTCATCAAATAAAAGAATGTAGTTTCTTAGTTTTTGCATGGAAGGTAGTATGGTCTAATTAGCAGAGAGGAGCACAAATAACAAGCAGCGGAAAGAACTATAACCTGTACTAGTTCAGGATCTCAGACTCTGAGCTGGAGAGGACTCTGAGCTGGGTCTGCCTGCCATCATCTCTCTTGTTTCTTCTAGGGCCAGGCATTGCATTTGTGGTTTACCCGGAAGCTTTAACCAGGCTGCCTCTCTCTCCATTCTGGGCCATCATCTTTTTCCTGATGCTTCTCACTCTTGGACTTGACACTATGGTGAGTCCCTGTCCCTCTCATCCCTGCCCTCACCCTTTAGAGACTCTACTTTCCGAGATCCCAGATCCAGCCTGCAAACAAGACTTAGGCTTACAGAGGTTTCTCCAGAGGAATGTCGGGATGGCTGGTGAGGCACCTGTCTAGAGTCACACTATGTAGCTGAGGATGGCCTTGAACTCCTTAGCCTCCTTCCTCAGCCTCTTGAGTGCTAGGATTACAGGTGTGCACCACCACACCCAGTTTAACCCACATTTTTTTTTTGTGTGTGTGTGATCATATAATGGTGTGAAGGAGCCTTCCTCTCTCCTCCATTCCTTCTTTTTGTATTCTGTGCCAAGTTTTAGCCTGTGTCCTCCCCACACCCCATTGGCATCATTTTGCCGAGGCGAGTTCTATAGGGTAGCATAAGGGATGGTAATATGAAGTCAATTTTAGGAAAATTGCCGTGAGGCTGCACCTCCTACAAATCATGCTGACAGGTACTCAGGGTTTAGTCATTGGGTGCAGAGAGGGTTTTTCCTCAAGTAGGAGATCAAATGGCAGATAACTAGAGGAGAGGCATTTACATCTCATGAATACAAAATGAAGCTAAAATGTCCTGATGGATGATTGTGTATTCTCTAGGGGCTGGAGGTAGAGTTTCTAAAGCTCTTATAACTGCTTGAGTTCTCCTGACTTTGTGTGTTGGCACTCAGTAAGGCCATTTAGATCATCGAAGGGATAGCACCCTAAGAATCAGACCGAACCCAAGCAAAGCTTTCTCTAGTGATACCACAAAGGACTTTGGTGTTAGGTTTCTTTGGGGAACAGTTGAACTCAAATACTTTTGTCCTGGTACTGTTTCAGTTTGCCACCATCGAGACCATTGTGACTTCCATCTCTGATGAGTTCCCCAAGTATCTGCGCACACACAAACCTGTGTTCACCCTGGGCTGCTGTATCTGCTTCTTCATTATGGGCTTCCCAATGATCACACAGGTGAGAGCCCTCTGTGTATGGCCAGATATGGTGGGGACTGTATGATGACTGTCCAGTGATCACTCTTGGGTGAGAGCCTACAGTTGTTGGGTCTGCTGGGAGATGTGTGATGGCTGTCTGTCATCATTCGGGTGAGGGTCTGCAGCCATAGGCCTGATGTGGAGCAGGTAGAGGACCTGTGATGACTGTCTATCCTTGTATTCTCATTTCTCAGACCTCATAACCAGAGCCAAATCACTGCCATTTCCATAAATGGCATGAGTTCAATAATATTTCTGACCACGCAGGGAAATATGTATTCTTGGCTCCTAGTGAGGCCACTAGCGTCTTCATAATTGAGATGTAGTCTTCTTGAGCCAACAAGACAGGTGTGTCCTACTTAAAGAAAACAGAAAGCAGGAATGTCCAGATTTATCCATCCGTCAAATTTCCAAGATATTTCCTGCTATATATATTGAGTTTTTTTCCCTAGTCCTGAATGTGTTGGCAAATTGCATAGTAACACTTAGGACATACAGTGTATTTGCTGTCCCTGTGACCTTGAGCAATTCACTCCTCTGGGCCTTGGATATTGAATCTATAAAATGATGGAGTGGAATGAGATGGTCTCCAAGCCTCCTCAGTAAGCAGGGAGACTTAAAGAGCAAGGCAGAGAGAGAGAGAGTCACCAGAATGTGTGAAGAAGGCCCAGTATATTAGTTAGTGTTCCCTAGAGAAACAGAACTGATGGGAATCAGCTCATGCCACAAGGGTCAAAGTAGTCCACAACAGCCCTCTCACACCGAGGAGCTAAGAACCCGTGGGTGGCTTAGTCCATGAGGCTCTGTGCCTCATGCGGTCTGGGGCTGAAGACCTGGAGGGTTCCTGGAGAGTCACTGGTCCTCAGTTCACCTCGGGAGCCTGGAAAGGCTACTTCTGATATCAACCAGGAGTCAGTGATATCAAGGTAAATTAACTCTGAGGGGAGAGGGAAGGCCCAACTGACAAAAGGGCGAATACTCTTCCTTCTTCTGTGACCTTTTCCATCTGGGTTGCTCCCAGAGGGTGCCAACCACATTCAGGGTGGGTTTTCCCAAGTGAATTAAGGCAATCAGGGAAATTCCTCAATGAGGCTCCCTGCTTAGGTGATTCCAAAGTAAATTCACATCCACAGCTGAAGGTCATATAAAGGTCAATCAAGTGCGTCTACACAGATGGTCGTGGACAGCTCACAGCAAACGCAAAGGCAGGCGGCTGCTTTCAGAGCTCCTTCAGAGGTTGACCTTTGCCTTGGAAAAACAGAAGCTATTAAGCCAGCTTCTTTTGGGCTTGCCTTATTGATCACCTCAGAGGCCACTGAGGGATGTCTCTGTTAACCCGGCCAAGTCTCCACTTTACATGCCTAGCCTAGGTGTAGGCTCCTGTGGAGTAGGGAGAACATTTGACTTCTTTCTGCACCTGCTGTCCTTAGGAGGGGGAAGACGTAGGGAGATGGAGCCTGGCCACGGGGTCCTATGTGATGGTGGCTGTTTCTCTCTCCTGCTAGGGCGGAATCTACATGTTTCAGCTCGTGGACACCTACGCTGCCTCCTATGCCCTCGTCATCATCGCCATATTTGAGCTTGTTGGCATCTCCTATGTATATGGTAAGGGGACACTCTGCCTGCTGTCAAGGGGGAACTGGAGTGGATGGACGGCCTTCCTGGCAAATATGCTCCACCATATTTAAAGGATTTCAGTGCCTCTGTTTCTGAGCTTGCCTCAGGAACACTGTGGTAAAACTGAATGAGAAACCGAAGGTGGTGAATCTTAGCAGTGTGTGACCGAAATTGTAGGACCTGGCCTTGGGTGTGGTCTGGCACAGTTAATGCCCATGGCCAGTGGCCAGATAGAAGGGAGGGCTCTTTGGCTGGTGTGGCATTATTCTTGGTCTTGGCAGAGTCAGTGCCCATGTGCGTGAGGTGAAGGGTGGCTCACCACAGCCCCAGGTTACCAAAGGCCTCCTGATCACAGAACCTTCTAATATTAATAAGCACCCGAGGGAACTTGCCATACAGTATCTAAGTCCCAGATTTTCCCAGCAAAGAAACTTCCAGTTCTCTAATGGTTTACTCTTTCTACCATCACCATGGCAGCCTGCATCCCACCCACAGTAGAGCTATTATCAAGGACAGCAGGATGGCAGCCATCAAATGCCATCTCTGCCCTTTATGCATGAGTATTTGTCCTGGAGGTCACACCAGAGGCCATCCTGGTCACTCTGCCCAGTTTGATTCAGGCATTGCTGGCTCCTTTGTGCCTAGACATCTTGGAATGGTCACTGGATGAGGCCAAATAGCAAATATCAGGGGGATAAAACTTTTGGGGGTCAATGACCTAATCGTATTGCAATCCCCTGAAGAGAGCAACTTGTCCTATGTGAAAATGAAGAGAGATTAATTGCTTGGGATAGAGGATGCAAGTACCCCAGGCTATCACATGGGGAAGCCAGAGGCATCTGCAGAGCCATGTTCTCCAAACTGGGGGAAAGCACCCCCCAACTTCTGTGTGTCCTCTGGACAAATGTCTTGATTCTCAAGTGATTGTTAGTCTCCTACTGACAGGTATGCAACAGTTTCTGGCTTTCCTGGTAATCTCATTAAAATAAAAGAGAAATAAAATAGTGCAGAAAATCAGGATAAAAAATGGAAATCTTTCATTTAAAATCTGGGCACCTTAGAAACAGGAAGAGGCTGCAATCATTAATTTAAAAGAATTAAATCCTGTGTATTGTATCTGTGTGTTTGACTGTGGCTATGTGCTCCAGTGCAGTACCCATGGAGGTCAGCAGAGGGCATCAGGTCCCCTGGAACTGGAGTTACAGGCAGTTGTGAGCCATCTGCTGTGGGTGCTGGAAGCCAAACTCTGGTTCTCTATAAAAGCTGGGTGTGCTCTTAGCTGCAGAGCCATCTCTCCAGTCCCGCAACCACTTTTGGATGGGAGTTGAAAAGGAATTTTTGTAAGACTAGACATCATCTCTTCACTGCAGGGAGAGTTTAGTTCCTGGCAAGAGGAGGGGACTTCAAGCAGGCCCGAGTGCAGAGTTATTCCTGAAGACCTGTTTCCCAACTGCTAATTGCCACAAAAGGCACATTTGCAAAGTGCTTTCTTGTAAAACAGGCCTGTTCAGTGAGGCTTGAAAGAATTAAGCTAGGCACCTTTTTAACGTGTCTAATTTTAGAAGTTAAATTGTCTCCCCCCAACCCCAAGCAAATCTGGCAGTAGATCTCTTGGTTGTGAAGGAATAAGTGAACTCCAAGTGCTTTGGTCCTTGGGCCATGCTGATTTCCTGGGGACAGGAAATCCTTTGATCCCTAAGGAATGGTATGGGGAGCCCCCTCAGAATTAGATAGAGCCTGTGATGGACCCAGGCTGGACTTGGAACTGGATCTGAAGGGAATTTAAGAAGTAAATCTTGGGGCTGAAGAGATGACTCAGTGGTTAGGAGCACTGGACGCTCTTCCAGAGGATCCAGGTTCAATTCCCAGCACCACACACAGCGCACAACTGTCTGTAACTCCAGGCTCAGGGGATCCAGTGCCTTCTTCTGGCCTCTGTGGTCACCAGGCAGGTACATACAGATGTAAGCAAAACACCCAAACACATAAAAATAAAATAAAAGTGTGTGTGTGTATGTGTGTGTGTGTGTGTGTGTGTGTGTGTGTGTGTGTGTGAATTTGGGGGCTTGAGAGATGACAGGAGTTTGGTTTCTAGCACTCACAGTTGCCTAAAACTCCAAGTCCAGGGTATCTGATGCCCTCTTCTGTCCTCTACGGGCACTGTACTCATGGCATGTACACAACACATGGGCACACGTGCATGCACATAGTTAAAAAATATAAGAAATCTAACAAAAAGTAAATCTCTCTCTCTCTCTCTCTCTCTCTCTCTCTCTCTCTCTCTCTCTCTCTCTCCTCCTTTCTTCCCTCACTTCCTCACCATAAAAGCACAGGGCACCAGCAGGAGGTGGGAGGAAAAGAGAGGGTGATGGGTGAATGTGAGCAAACTACCACAATATACACATATCAGAATATCATAGTGAGAGTCATTACTTTGAATGCTAACTAAGAACGAAATAAAAAGAAGTAAATTTAGGCAGAAATGATTAATATTAATTGTTAGCGATGGAAAGAGAAGCCCGCACAAATGCATAAACTGTATCACTGAGAACAGTGTGTTCTTTCTGAGATGATGAGGCCCTAAGTCCATGCAAGTGCATGAGACAGCTGAGTACAGGCCTGGGGAGAATGAAAATGAACCTGGTTGATTTGGCGCCCGACTGCAGAGTCTGGAGAGCAAGGGCGTTAGCTGCGGTGATCAGAGGTTTTCAATTCACTTTTAATGGTCTCTACATTATAGAGGAAGCATTCAGACATTTGCTATATGATGAGGATGATTTTGGATTTTATTATCAGACCAAGTAGCCGGCTGACAATTCTTTCATTAGTATGCCTCAGAGGCTGAGCTCTACAAATACGGTAAGATGGTTGAGGAGGTCAGCCCTAAGCTGAGCTTCCCGACTGTGAGCTCTTTTGCTGTTCAGAGAGAAAAGGGAGTGTGAGCGGACAGGGAGCCCAGGAAAATGACACCTTAGAGATGAAAGAAATGAATGTGGAGACTGAGGAAGGGTTCAGCTGAGTTTCAATCAAGGTGGAAACCTAGTAGGAGAGGGTTTAGCTTTCAGAGATGGGCATTCATGTTAGCTGGGTTAGAATGACTGGGACATTTGCCCACAGCTTCACTCGGGCTGGAGACAATTTGTAGGACTTTATACAAAATGAAAATGTGGAGTCTCTTATTAAAGTTTGGTGCAGAATTTCAAGGTGGTGGGTGGAGAGTGCCATGCCAGGTGCAGGGTCCCCCTGAGGATAGGGTCCTGTTCACCTGCTCGGCCTTGGTCCCATCTCAGGGATCACAGCTCTGGAAGCTATGTTTAGACCAAGGGCAGGGCTGTGGTCTGTGAACGGGAAGCCCGAGTCAGTTGAAGCACAGGTTTTGGTCCCAGTTCAGGGTTGGTCACCGGGATGGAGCATGCGGTGGCTGTTTCCGAGCCCCACGTCTCCTTGCTGAGTCTAGAGTATAGAGTAGTAGCCAGGTATTTGCCACCTACCTTTTCACTCTTTGTCATCCCCCCCCCGCTTTCCAGTGAGTTCACGGAGCAGCAGCTGCTTGGCTTCCTTTGACTATTTTCTATGTTTCTCCTCCAAGGTCAAGGTCATCTAGCAGACAGGTCTCTTAAGCATGCTCAAATCTCTATGTCTTAAATCATGCATGATTCAGGCCTTGAAGGCAAGACAGATTTTGATCAGTGGCCAGGACAGCGCGGGCAGGAGGAACCATTGACAGGGAGGGACTTGGGTGTGAGGGCCAGGGCAGGAAGGTTTTCGGGTGGCTCCTTGCTGGTGCCCCTGGAATGCATCTGCAGGGCTAGCCTATCAACTGGCAGAAGAGAGAATCACGGGGCCTACAGCTCTCTGAGGCAGAGACCGGGGCCTCTAGATTCCACCTGTGAGATGCCGAGCCCAGCTTGACTGGCCAGGGTCTAATCCTGCCCCAGAACGAAGGCCTTTGAATGCTCAGAACTGAGGCCGCTCCAAACTGAGCTCCCATATCCAGCCTCTCCACCGCTTCAGGGCCAGCTCTGCCCCCCACTCCCAGAAGAGAAGTGAGCGCTTTGGCCACACCCCTTCTTCCCAGAGGAAGCTACTGGTTGCTTTCCTCAGGGCTAATCTCAACCCTGCTAAGCCAGAGTTGTCAATCACCGTCTCTTGGGGATGGTGTAGTGGGGAGGAAGCATTTGGTGACTTCTAGAATCAATATCCTTCCTTTCCCCCAGTTCTCTCCTCTCTTCATTTTTTTCACTGTCTGGAAAACCCTTTTCAGCATCTTGGTATAATTTTGAGGTCCTTCACTTGGACCTCTGCTTCCTTTGACCTAAGATGACTAACACTCAGAGGTCCCTCATTTGAAGGGAACAAAGAAGAAGACACACCCAGAGTTGACAAGGCCCAACTCTTGTACACCTGTGGGAGTGGCATGGAGTCCCTTTGCCCCGTGGAGGGACCTCTTTGGATAGGCCCCAGGGGTACATTGTCTCAGAATCCTCAGCAGGTGAAGATCACACAGTGAGCAATAGTCAGAACTGGGGTTTGGCCCTTGGGTCCCAGCTCCTCATCCAGTGCTCTGTGTACCACATTTGTTGAAGGCCACCATCAGAATTATTAAGTAGAGCAAGAAGCCCAGATGACACCTGAGATAGTTGGGTGACTTGAGGGAAGCTGTGTTTTGAGTCTCTGAGCCTTTCCTAGTGTGGGCTGCTGTTTAGCAAACAGCCCGAGCTCTGCTCTGGTGTTTCTCACCAGAGGGCTGGAGATTTCCTGAAGGGGCTGACTGGCTTGGTCTCAACTGGATGGGAATAGATATAAATGTTAAAGTCGGGGGCCAATGATGTCAGGATCTGTTATTGGCATGGTGATGAGTAGTCCCCTCTTTTTTGCATAAACTCTACAATTCTCAAGGGCTGTGGATGTGACTCAGTAGTAGTACTTGTCTAGCATCCATGAAGCCTTGAGTTCCATCTCCAGTCACAAACACAAACTAAACTTGTAATATAACATACATGTAAGATGGAACACACACATCCATGTGCATGCACACATACACATGGAGAGAGAGGTTTTCACTCTGTTGCCCTGGCTGGCTTGGAGTTCACTATGACTGGCCTTGAACTCATGGTAATTCTCTTGCATCTGCCCTCTGAAAAGTGGGATTACAGGTGTGAGCCACCACACCTGGCTAGAATATCTATTTATTGAATTACAAACTTGTTTGTGTTTATTGATATTGACAAATGGTTCTGCATATCCTTATGGAGTTCAAATGACACTGTCAATAATGTGTGCAGTGCAATGATTGCACCAAAGTAGCTAACAAAGTTATTACCTCAGACACCCCTCAGTGTTTATCCTAACAGGACATCATACCCTTCGACCAGTATGGCTCTATCTGCACTCTTCAATCTCTGGTAACTCCTGTCTGCTCTCTGCATCCATAACTATATATATTTTATAGATTCTACATGTAAGGGAGATTATGTGGCATTTGTCTTTATCTGGCTTACTTTACACAACACAATGTCCTTTGGGTTCATTTGTGTGGTTGAGTATGATATAGCTTGTGTATGTGTGCATGTGTGTGATTATGTGTATGCCTGTGTGTGCATGTGTATTTGTGTGTATGTATGTGCTAATGTGCATGTATGTGTGTGTGACCTTTTCTTCATTCATCTTGGATGGACAGGCAGGTTACTTTCATGACTTGGTGACTGTGAACAGTGTCGCAGTGAGCTGTAGTCAGATGTCTTACTGCACTGTTCCATGTCTCTTGGCTGTATGCTCATAGTGGGAATACTGGTTCTCTGTTAACCTCCATTTTTAATTTCATGAGGAATCTCTAGATTTCCAATGATGGTCATATTAATCTGTGCTTCTGTCATCGGCATATCAGGGCTCCCCTCTCTCATGAGGAACACATCGTGAATATGCCAGGACGGGGTTTTGGACATTCCCAATACTGAGACTCGCATTCAGGAAGCTATCCGGTCCCCTTTGCATATTGATCCCCCAGTTCCAAGGGGTACCACTTATGACACAAGTGCCTTTCCTTCCAAGCAGTGCTCCTGAATTAAGGAGTTACCAGGAGGGTGGCTATGTGGGGCTGGATGAAGAGTTGCCTCCTTTGCATTTTACTGTAGTGAAGTTGGGGAGTGGCCAGGAAGACAAGCCATTCAGTTCCAGCCGAGTGTGTGGTGGACACTTAGAATTTACATTGGTTTCACCTGTAACCATCATCATACACTCAGCAGAGCTACATGGACGAAATGGGATTGCTCTTGGGAGGGCGGGAAACACAAATCCAGCCCACAGAAACTCTTGCTAAATACTGGGCCTTTCTTAATACAGTATCTTGGTTTACCAAAACCTTTTTCTCTGCTGGATTTGTCAACAAGCATACCAAGCCACCTCCCAAAGTAGCCATAATCATGCAAGTGCCGCTGCCAAGACTCCTGAAGCCAAGCTTTGGAGATGCCGCCATGACAGCTTTGAGTCTCACTGAAGAGGGTGTTTAGTAACTATTTCAACATTTAGTTAGCCTCAGTATCCCTGGCAGCGAGTCATCTGCCTGATGGTTTCCTGTGCAATAGGGGTTATGTTGACTTCAGCTGAACTCTTCCTTAGCCAAGGTTCTTGAGTGAGAGGCCCTGGTGTCTGCCCCTCACTGCCCCTGCCCCTGCACCTCACACACGGCCTCTATTGTCTCTTTGCAGGCTTGCAGAGGTTCTGTGAAGACATCGAGATGATGATTGGATTCCAGCCCAATATCTTCTGGAAAGTCTGCTGGGCATTCGTCACCCCAACCATTTTAACCGTAAGGGCCGAGAGCTTTTTCTCACAGACACTGCCTTGTGTGCATGCCAGTGTCCTGCCTTTGAACACGTGTGCCTCCCTGTGAGCCTGGGGAGCTGGTGGGATGGGTATTGCTCTTGTCTTCCAGGTGGGTAGCCTGAAGCTCAGAAAGGTGAAGTGACTTACCTACAGGTACCCAGCTGGTCAGGGGAGGAGCTGGGACTGATGAATAGGCATCAGCACATCTGTATAGAGTGTGCACATTCTATCCATCTGCCTTATGTGCTAGTAGATAGCAGTCCACAGCCATGTAAACCATACATCTGCCAAGGTCCAGATTCAGTTCGAGGTGCTTTGTGGGTAGAGCCTCTTCTCTCACAGTCCTGCCAGGCTGGCATAATTATCTCTGCCTTGCAGAAGGGGAATGTCCTATTTCATTTTCAACTGCCATCATAAGCTACCCTAACAAAAACAGCTCAGGGGACAAAAGGGTTCATTCCCACGTACAGTTCCGGGTTGTAGTTCATCGTAAGGAGGAAGTCACGGTGGGAGACGCCTGAAGCAGCTAGCTCCACCCACAGCCAAGAGCAGAGAGAAATGAAGGCAGCCATGCTTGTCAGTGCTCAGCTGGCTTTCCACTTTTCAGAAAAGGATTTATTCTGCTATCTCATTACATATGTGTCTGTGTGTGTCTGTGTGCATGTATGTGCAGGTGCAAGTGGGTGCCTGCAGAGTCCAGAAGATGGCATTGGGTCCCTTGGAGCTGGAGTTGCAGGTGGCTGTGAGCTGGGAACAAAACTCCAGTCCTCTACAAGGGCAGCAAGTGCTTTTAACCCTTTGAGCCATCTCTCCAGTCCCTGATCTCTATAATATGAGACACCTCCCCACCCCTGCCTAGGGAATGATGCAGTCCACAGTGATTGCATCTTCCTACATCAGTTAACAAAAGCATGATGATACCCCTAGGCCAAGACTGAGTCTCCCTTCCATGTGATTCTGGGTGGCATCAAGTTGACAATTAAAACTAAATATCACTGCTAGGCAGTGGGAATGCACACCTTCAATCCCAACACTCAGGAGGCAGAGGCAGGTGGATCTCTGTGAGTTCGAGGCCAGCCTGGTCTGCAGAGTAAGTTCCGGGAGAGAAACCTTGTCTCAGAAAAAAACCAAAACACCACCACCACCACCACCACCAATATATCACAGGGAAACCAAAGCCTAGAGTTTTGTGACCGACCTAGCGTTGAATGTACAATAGTTGGCAGCAGTCTGGATTTGAACCTACATGTTCCAGCTCCTAATCACCACACAGTGTGTCTGCTCCACAATTAATGTAGCTTTAATCAGGCTTTCCCCATCGATTTTATTGCTTTGAGAGCCATTTTGTCATCTTCACATGTGAGGATGGTGTTTTGAGATCACCTGACGTTTGCCTTTCCAACGAACAGAGCCTTTCATGTGCCCATGACCTGTATGGGACTTAGCCTCACACTTTGTCACCCCCATTATTGTGCCAGAAGCTGTCAGTGTGGCCTCACTCTCTTCCCCAAGCAAATTAGTTAGCAGAGATTTTGTCTTTTCCATCCTCTGAGGCTTGTCTTTTTCTTCCTCTGGCTTTTGGGAGTCCTTTTTGGGCAAGGCTGACGGAAGTTGTTTGCAATTTCTATTTGTCCAGTAGGTGGCACTCGAAACCAGATAAAGAGCCCACTTTTCACTACCAGAGACCAGCTTTGCTTAAGATGCAGGATGACTAAAAGCAAGTGCAATGAAAATACATGTTTTTTTCATTTGCTTGCCTTTTCCCCCCTGCCTCAGAGTGTGTTTTAATCAAACTGCATCTTTCTGAAACACTAGAGGTTTAGATGGGAAATCCATTCTGCAGTCTTTGTTTTCTACGTTGACACCAATAGCTTACCCACATCCATCTCCATGGCCTGAAAAGTCCCACCAGAGTTGGGGCGTGAGAACTGAAAAGTTGTGAAGACAGATGCTCAGAGCTGAAGTGTGTGGGGAGCTTGGCTTAGCTTGTGGGTGTGAGGATGAGGGTGCCACCTGTTGTCTGCACACGCTGCGGTAGCAAATCCTGTCGCTGCTGACCTGTGACCCCATCCTCTCCACTCCTCATTGTTTATTATCAGCTGAGTCGATGTTAGAATTTGTTCTAGATCCTGCCCTCTTTTTCCTCTAGTCCCAGAAGAGTGTTAGAATTTTTCCGTGTTCTGTGGAAACACACCACGAGGCCATCTTCCTCCTGCTCCTCCTAGGGGGAGGTACGTTTTGAGGCAGGCCCTTCAGCAGCCTTGAAGTTTACACCCATGCTGTCTTTCCACTTTTCAAATGTGTGCATCGAGGCTCAGAGAGGGTAAGGAATTTGCTGTAAGCCACAAAGCCACAGGGACAAAATATTGCCTCTGAGGTAGGGTGGGCTTCAACCCCAACCTATGCATTCTGAGAGTCTAGGCTCCCAACCTCAGGTGGAGCATGGCCAGTTTGAGTTAAAATAGTTCGTCTTTAGAATCAGGAGAAGGAATTCTAAGAGCTTGTTGTTTCTTATTTTCATTCTTGGAAAGTTCCTCAGTTCCGCTCCGATTTGCTAGATTTCATGTCAGAAGCCATGGAGATGCTCTGGGACTGTCTTGAGGTAGATTCTCTGTGCTGTTTGGAGCGAGAGATGTGGTCAGTTCCATCATCACCAACCAGTGGGTCTCCTGTGTCTGCTTTGGTAGCTGTCAGTCAAAGGCAGGGATGGGCATGACCCAGTGGCTAAATCCCCATTTCCTGTGGCAAAGCTTACTCAAGGGCAGGCTTTCATCAAAGCTGATTTGGCAAAGGGAAATTTATGGCATGCAATCAGCTTGTGCCTAAAAGTTTGATGTGATATTTGCACAAGTGGAAATGGGTGTCAAAGGTCTCAGCCCTGCCTATATTTTGCCATTTACCTTCCATAGCATAGATGTCTTTGAGGTCTTGGCCTAGGGTAAGATTATGGGTTTAAATTACTTCATGGCCTCTGAAATAATATCCATCATTCTTCTACGTGCCATTGTGGATTTATGGAGCCATAAATATCCTCATGCAATTATCATATGCATAGTCTGATCACGTTACCGAGTAAGACACACACATAAGCAGATGCATTGCTATTTATATAGTAAATGAAATAGTGCAGCATGCTGTAATGACATCGGGCCATACTTCCAATAGACTGGCTAATAAAGCTTAATGACTCCAGGGGCAAGTGTTTGAAAGGGGGGGGGGGGCTAATGTAGACCTCACTCTCCATGGGAGCCTCATCTTCAGGCTCACATTGCTTTGAATCAACATATGAATTACTGTTGCATTGGAGGAATCCCTCACCCTGGCAGCCTGGGTACTTTGTGCTTGTGTAGGGTTTCACACTTCTCCCAAATGCTCCCACCTGTTATTTTCACTAATGTAATCCCCTCCCATCACTTTGTGACTCTACAGCTCAAGGAAGGGAAAGGTAGAGCCAGGGATAGGATATATGGACAAATCTAGGCCACAGGCAGGAAGAACACACAGAACCACATTGTCTTGGGAAATGGTGCCTGGGACTGGGCTGGGGCTATCTGAAGCCTGGTTCCCTAGAAAGGTGACTCTGTCTTCAGTACATGCCTTCCCTTGGCCTCTTCAGCTGCCCAGCCAAGCCTTTGGACGGATCTCAGAGCTGTTGCCAGTCGAAGTACGATGAGACAGCAGATAATGGGCAAAACCCAAATCATACCCTTTTAAAAAACGAGGAAGGACTCTGGAGTAAATGCTAGATTTCTGACCCCAGAAAACCCCAGCCCTGCATACATGGTGTGAAATACCATTCTGTGGCTGAGAAGTCTGAGAGGCCCCTTGGCTCGTTAGCAGTAGAGCCAGGTCTCTGGACTCACTGGTGATGACACTGTTCACCTTGAGTCAGTGGAGAGGGCTGCACATCTCTCTCTGCCGTGGCCTCTCACAGGACCATACTTCTAGACCAGTCACCTCCAGGGGACCAATTTGGGTCTCACACATTCAACTTTAGAGGCAGCCCCTCTATGTGGGCCATTCCTTGTTCAAGCAGGAGGCCAAGTGGATTCAATTAAAAAGATTGAAATATATAAATTTAACACATCTTAACCAATTCTTAGCATTATAACAAAGGCTTGATTATCAATGATAGTTCAGAAAATCTTCAGAACTCCCAGCATCCCCTCTCCACCCGTCCTGTCAGTCACAGTGCTGTTTCTCTTGGTGTGGCCTCTCCGTGTGGAGACACATGCCCACACCCTGCTGACTTCCTATGGGACAGCAAACACAGGAGGAGCAGTAGCTGAGTGTATGTATGCCACCTTCATCTCCTCGGAACTGACTTTCTTCAATTAGAAAATCCCTTTTCAGATGGACAAGAGCGTACATAAGAGGCGGTGACAGGAATGAAAATGGGGCACGTGCCTGTTGAAGGAATGAATGACTCACATCATCACCCTAACGTACCTTTCTCGTCTTCTCTCCTAGTTTATCCTTTGCTTCAGCTTCTACCAGTGGGAGCCCATGACCTACGGCTCTTACCGCTACCCTAACTGGTCCATGGTGCTTGGATGGCTGATGCTCGCCTGCTCTGTTATCTGGATCCCGATTATGTTTGTGATAAAAATGTATCTGGCTCCTGGCAGATTTATTGAGGTAATTCTACTGGCTCCTTTCCCCCTGCTAGGCTCTCCCAAGGGAGAGATCCTAAAAGCTCTATGCATTAAAAACAAAAGATTCAGTAAACGCATTCAAGAAGGATACTGGGCGAGTAAGCGATTACAGTTGCCGCCGATTCTATTAAACCATTTTTATTATGTATTATTCCTGTAACAGAGGAGCCCAGCCAGTCGTCAGGCTGAGCTGCTACTGTGCTATTCCTCACTGTTCTGGCAGCCCTGGGATGGATGATCAGAATGTCTCCTCTTTCCTAGAGCTTCCACCCCCTCCTCCTCGGGCTGCTATTGACACCTTGGAGTTTGTTTTTTAACCACACACAGGGTTTCCCCTTGGCTAGTGTCCCTCTACGTCCAAGCCTCCCCCCTCCCAAATGTCACCACCTCCCCCTATTGTTCCTGGGTGAAGAATGACTGAAGAGCCAAGCTTATTGAACATAGGGTGACTCTCAGGGTGTAACATGCATTCCAGGGCACGGCGAGCATGAGAGGAGGCTGGCTTCTCTTTGCCAGCTGTCATAGTCAGGCTCTGTTGCTCCAGTAACACCATGACCAAAAGCAGCTTGGGGAGGAAGGGCTTATTTCTTCTCAGTATCCCTAGGTCTCAGTCCCCCATGGAGGGAAGTTGGGGCAAGGGCTCGAGGCCGGAACCTAGAGATAGGAACAGAAGCAGAGGCCACGGAGGAGTGCTGCTTACTGGCTTGCTTGCTCCCTTGGTTTTCTTATATAACTCAAGACCATCTGCCTGGACTGGCCTGGCTACAGTGGACTGGGCCCTCCCACATCAGTCATGAATCATGACAATGTCCCGAGACTTGCCTGCAGGCTGATCTGATGGAGAAAACGCCTCGGTGGTCGGCATTCCCTCTTTCTCGATGATTGTAGCTGTGCCAGGCCAACGAGCCCACCAGCCAGGCCCTAGCTGAACCCATTTTTACTCTTGTCCTGAAAGTAACCCTGACCTTCCCCACAGGGTGGGTGGGGCTGCCACTGAAGAACCACCCAGCTTTTCTTACTCATGAGAAGTCACTTGTTCAAGCACACCTGTAATTCTAGCACTTGGGAAGTACAAGCAGGAGGATCAGGAGTTCAAGGCCATCCTTAACTGTGTAGTGAACTTTAGACTAGCCTGGGCTATGTGAGACCCTGTCTCAAAGGAAAAAAAAGGACTCTTGCCTAGGTGGGCTGAGAATGAGTGAACTCTGCCTCCATCCTGAAGGCATTTGGATCACATCAGCACTGGATCAGGGTCTGATCCAGAGGCACCTGGAAGCCTGTCATAAATGCAGACCATCAGGCTCTCACGACTGCACTGAGCTTAGTGGAATCTTGGGCTCATCTTCCAGTGATTTAGATGCATGCTCACGTGTAGGAAGCATCTAGACCAGTGATTCTCAACCCTCCTAATGGTTTGACCTCTTAATACAGTTCTTCATGTTAGGGTGACCCCCAACCCTAAAGTGATTTTCATTGCTACTTCATAACTGTAATTTTGCTACTGTTAGGAATCATTATGTAAACATTTTTGGAGTTAGAGGTTTGCCAAAGGGGTTGAAACCCACAGGTTGAGAACAGCTGAGCTAGAGCAATGTAAAGAAATACCTTTTCACTGGGGTGGAGAACAAACGTGTGGGGTCTGCTCTTGGGCAGCTAGATCCACATGAGGAAGAGGCTGGAGGGAGAAGCAGGATGGGGGTGAGCGCATGGCCAGCACACAACACTAGCAGTCACTTGGGGTGGGTCAGTAGGTAGCCCTTGTTTTCACTGACCTCCAGATGAAGATGGGTCCTCATATTCAAGTTGTATTCTGGTTTACACCCCCAGAAAAATCTGTTCATTGTCTTCTGGTGTAAATCGACTCTGGCCCCAACTACTCCCAGGGTGACACTCCTCATAGCCACCTTCCTGCCAGAGGATTCAAGAATCTCTTTCTCCAAACAGAACCTGCTGTAACCTCTGCTACTGTTGTTGCAGCCTGGAATTCTCTAGATTGATGGGTTGGCTGTGCAAATTTATTATGGTTAATTTGGGACACAAAGGTTGCAAGCTGATGATTAAGGGGAGATTAAACTAACAGCTATCAGAACCAGATTCCCTTTAATAGGTAATAAACATATAATTATTCCCTCTTATATAGTAAGAAGTAAGCTTTCTTTTCTTTTTCTAGATGTTTCTGTCAGATTTTATTTTCTAAAAAAACTTCAATTGAAGGACTAGAGACACTCCATTGTTTTAAAGCTAACCTATATGAACCTGCACTGCTGAACCAAGTCAGAAACATATTTTTGTTAACAGATAATTAAAATCTTTGTTCGTGCTTGGTGATATATCTTTGGGGTTGGTTTTTTTCTTTGCCATTTATATACTTTTGGGAAATATGCTAAACTAAATCCAATTATTTTGATGTAGCAACCCACCATTGAGACCACAGAAAAAATGTAATTGAGCCCATGACTTTCACTGTTTGGGAGCAGAGTTAGAAACTTGTGAGTTCTCTTCACTTGGTGGGGGGAGATGTATAATTAAAATCTGGGCCCTTTGTCTTCTACTGATCTTGTGCAAGGCAAACATGGAGCAATCATAATGTTGCTTTCAGGGTGATGTAAATAATTTCAAGTGAACCAAACTGAGTCTGGATTTTTCCATCCTTGGGCTGGATAATGAACACGGGCTAGTCTTCCTGATTGTCTCCCTCACTGCAGGAACCTCTTGGCTCCAGTGAGGGATCTGGAGCAGTGGTCCCTAGCCTTTAAAAGATGGCTAGGGGTGCCATAGTGGAGGAAGGTACAGTCCTGTTATAACTACGCGTGTCTTTGACTTTTTTGCAGAGGCTGAAGTTGGTATGCTCGCCGCAGCCAGACTGGGGCCCATTCTTAGCTCAGCACCGTGGAGAGCGTTACAAGAACATGATTGACCCCTTGGGAACCTCGTCCCTGGGACTCAAACTGCCAGTGAAGGATTTGGAACTGGGCACCCAGTGCTAGTCCAGTAGTGTGGATGGTCCTGTATTACTCCTGGTTTTCCTCTCTGCCTCCCCTTCACACTTTCGCCAGCTTTAGTCCCAATTCTCTTCTTTCTCCCCACACTTCGCTTCACAGCCGTGCATGAGAGTGTTCCATAGAAAAGTAGGACATAGTGTCTGTCGCATGCTGTAGTGAGAGTCACACAGGCCACTGGAAGTGCTGTCTGCCTGTGTCTGTGATATTAGTTTCTGGAAGGATTGGTCCCCTGATTGGGTGCTTCATTCATCCTGCAGGGGGTGGGGGGATTGACAGGTGAGTGCTGGCAGGTGCATGGTTTGGCAGTAGAGAAATTCTGATGTGTGTCCTCATTGCTGGAAGGAGTAGGGCATGAGGAGAATGCAGACATTCAGGACTGCGGATTTGGACTCATCAGCACCATCCAGCTCAGCTGGGCAATGCCATGATCTCATTCAGAAGCCGAAAGGTCAGGTCAGGTGCATTTAGGCAGATGGCAGTGCTGGAATTTGTTCCAGATACAGACAAGACTGATAGGTGGATTTGGGCACCACTGGGTGGTTTGGTTTGCATATCCGTTTCCTTTATTTTGACCAAATATACCATGCATTCAGATGCTTCATCTCTCTATGCTGTGGATCTGAAGGGACTGTCCATTCTCTTCCCTCAGTCTGTCTGTCCTCCTCTTTCCCTTCCTCCTTCGTCTCCTTCTCTTCTTCCTCCTCCTCCTCTCCCATCTTTATAATAACCACATTTGGGAGTTAATTCTTTAGGTTTTTTCTTCCACTCTCTTCACAAGAAGCCATGCTTTGATTGCATGTCTACTTTTGTATCGCTGTTCTATTTGCCATGATGTCTTTAGCACCATGGTTCAGTGCCATGGTATGCTGTCTCTTTGCCTCCAAATCTCTTTCTATAAGCTGTAGATACCTTGTCTTTCAACCTCTGGGAAAACGAGACTTACCCTGGTTCTGTCTGTATATTATATATATATGGGACACAAACTCTTAAACGATACTTTCTCAATTTTTACTCCTTTTTAAGTAACAGTAAATGCCAATTGTGGCCATAGGAAAATCAGAGAAATTAAGAGATTGGTAGAAAGCAATCATATTATTCCTCACCCCTTAGGTCACTGTATTTCCAGGACTTTCTGATAAATACAGCTTAGCTAGATAGTGAGTAAGCCAATTAAGACTATAGCTCTTAAGACTGCATTTAGCCAGTTCAATTTCTGGAGCTCCCTATTCACAGTGTTTATTGTTACTGCCCTCTAGTGAGAATAAGCCACTCACCTGCAGAGCCTGGCCAGGCATCCCCTTTATTACAGTGTCCCCCAAGCAGGCATATATGAAACTCTTAAAATGTGGTGTGTGCTCACGCAGTATGTGCACATAGCATGTAGTGGTGTTTTCTGTCCTTATAAATATCTTAGGAATCACCACAAAGATGGCGAGTTTAAAGTAGCATAGTCTGGGCTTTTTTTTTTCCTCTTACAGTATTAATATCACAACCTAAAATCGTTTCCTCTAGGGGAGACCGGTTCAATCATTTTCTTATGAGTTGTCTTCATATAACAGGGTCTCAGGCAAAGTTTTCAGTTCAAATTTGTATATTGATGTGACATTTTCATCCCACACAATGGCAATGATGCCCCAACAACAGATTTTAATGTATCCTTTTAAAAAGATGACTCCACTATGTAAAGTGTCTGAAATCATTGTATTGGAGTCTCCCTTTCCTAGGGCAAGTGCTCACACCACCTGCCAACAATGATGGATTCTTGGATTTCCCAGAGTAGCCATGACAGGTTTTAGGGAAGGGAAGGTGGTGGGTTTTGAACTCCTGGCTTTCATGTCTGTTCTATCAGGGTTTGCCTTCCCTCTTCCATTTTCTCCTTTCTCCCAATTTCCCCAAAGGAGGTCTTGCTAGACTGTTACAGAGATGGAGTCTCAGGCTTCCCTTATTTTAGGAAGATAAGCTGTGGGCTCAGCTGTCTCCTATCTGCTGTCATTATGTTTTCCCCAGAAAGCCACACTGATGAGCAGCCCATTCCTGCTCCAATATTGCAGGGTGGTACCCAGACTTCGGTGGTGTGTGTGTGTGTGTGTGTGTGTGTGTGTGTGTGTGTGTGTGTGTGT
>CABHPQ010174763.1:9027-46894 GCA_902168405.1 Peromyscus aztecus
AATAAGATGAATGTTCACTAGCAATGCCCTGAAATTTAAAATGTAGCAATTAGCTCATATAAGAGTCTCATCTCCAAATGATAGTCAAAGGAATATTTTAATGTTCTATGAATTAAGACTTGGAGTTCTATTTAAGAATTCTCTAGGGAATGAAGAGATAGACCTTGTTGATATTTCAGAAGGTTGGAATTTGGTTTTGAGAACCCATGTCAGGTGTTTTGCCACCTTTTGTAACTCTACTCCAGGGAATCTGGCATCCTCTTGTGTTCACCACAGGCACAAGCACACACTTAAATACACACACACACACACACACACTCACACATACACATGCACACACACACATGCACACAAACACACACACACATGCACACACACACACACACACACACAAATACACACCTAAATCAAAGGAAATATTTCAAACAATGACCTACAGAAGTTTCAGGGAGCACTGAGGAAGAGAAAGTGGAAAGGCTGTAAAGGCAGTTGACCAAGATGACTGATACTAGATAGAGCCCTCTATATTTGACAGAGAAACTGCACCTCTGAAATCTCAGAAATAAGGCTGCCAAAATAAGACATGAAAATTGACACCACCAGTTGACATGCCAATTGGAAGGGTTCAATCTCTCAAGAACTTAACTGTAGTTGAAACACTGCAAGGAATTAATGTTTTCTGACATAGGGGAGAAGTAATCTTCTCTAAAGATGAGCCCATGATACATCCTCCAATCCCAAGTGGAAACCTTAAATACATCCATATATGAGCCATGCAAATGGGACTTAGTAGGTTGATGTGTGTGTATGTGTTAATATAGTATGTGTATATGCAACAATAACAATTAAAGAAAAAGAGGTCATGAATATGAGATGGTGTTGGAAGGAAATGGATGAGTTAGAGGGATGGGAAGAATAATGTAAATATAGTATTCATATATGACACAAAAATGAATAAGGTTTTAAAAACAGTGAACTAAACTGCTTCTTATAACACATGTTAATACTTGCACATTATGAAATATTTTGAAATCATATCATTATACTAATCTATTCATAAAACAGAGGTGGAGTAATGTAATTTGGAATTTTTGCAACTATCCTTTATATGGGAAATGTCATATGTACTACGATTGTAGGAGCACTACTATGAACATGCTTACAGAAAAACTGTTTCCTCTGAAGTTCTATTCTAATGACTATTCTCTGGTGTTTTATTTAATCACATATTTGCAGATAAAATCTTCAGAATAACTGTGGAAGAGTCCAACCACTTCTGATAAGAGGAAGAGATGTTGTAATGTTTTTTTGCTAAATAAGAACAGAGAGACCAAGTATTAATCTAGGAGAAAAATATAATAGGGAAGACTCAATGTACATTCACTCGAAATCCCATCCTCTGTGTTTTGTCTCAATCTATAACAAAAGACAAATTGTTTTTGCTTAAGAAAATGAACCACATTCAAATAACTAGACACAGCACAGAGAACAGGACAGCTTGGTTTTGGAAGACACAAGTAAAAGTAAAAGTCCAGAAGAGATTTGATAAGTTCAGGGTGATTTTAAGGATGGGAAAGAATCTGGATGTATTTTGGGGGAAGGAAAATTATAAATAAATAGTTATTCACATGTTAATATAGCACATTTTCTCTTTCATGGTGTTCATTTTTTAAATTATTTATTATATTTTACATTTGGTTATAAGTGTTCATTTAGAAAAATAGGCATGCAATTTCTGTCATTTGGATCTTACTGAGACTTTATTGTGCAATGTATGATTAGTTCAGATGAAATTTAGATTTATTTTTAAAGAGTGTAACATTTAGTTTTAAAATATAATGTAAAATATGATATAAATACATCAAAACTAGAGATGAAGTCTTCTTACAAACAATACATATAGTAAGAAAAATTTAAATGAAAAAGTTAAAATTGTACTTTAAAAAAGAATGAAAATTCAAGGCAGGTCCAGTCCCCTCCTCTCTTACACCAAGGCTGAGCAAAGTGTCCCAGCATAGGCCCCAGGCTCCAAAAAACCAGCCCATGCACCAAGGACAGGTCCTGGCTCCACTGCCTGGGGGCTCCCACACAGTTCAAGCTAATCAACTGTCCCACTTATCCAGAGGCCCTAGTCCAGTTCCATGGGGGCTCCTCAGCTATTGGTTCACAGTTTATGTGTTTCCACTAGTTTGGCTATTTGTCCCTGTACTTTTTCCAATCATAGTCTCAATATCTCTTGCTCATACAATCCCTCTGGGCTGACTCCCCAGGGGAGACCTTGCCTTAGAGGAAGTGGCAATGGGGGGTGGATTGGGGGGAAGGGCTGGGGGGTTGGAGGAGGGAGGACGGGGGAATCTGTGGCTGATATGTGAAATTAAGTTAATTTTAAAATAAAAAATATATAAAAAAGAAAGAAAAAATGAAAATTCTATAAAATAGACTAAGATCTCCCACACACCTAAACATACACATCCCCATTTCCCCACAAATATACATGCTTGAACATACATATGAGAAATTTTAAGTCTTTCATATTTAATGGTTTGGGGAGAATAGATTATTTATGAGGTTATTTAGAATGAGGATGTGGTGGTTTGAATAAAAATGACCACTGTAGGCTCATAGATTTGAATGCTTGGTCACCAGGAAGCGGCGCTGTTAAGATCGCATATTTAACCTCTCAGATCCTACAGCACCATATATGCCTGCATATTGACATTCTTCCTGCCCTGTTAATATTGGACTATATCTCAGAAACTCTAAGCAAGCCCCAGTTAAATGCTTCCCTTTATAAGAATTGCCATGGCTGTGATATCTCTTCACAGCAATAGAACTTTTGACTAACTCAAGGGGAGTGTTGAAACTAGGAAGATTTTTAAGTCTTCCCAAAATAATTAGTAGAACAAAACAATCGTTTAAGTGCAATATCAATTTTACATACATACCACTTTTATACATATACTTTTCTCCTTGAACTATATTTATGATATTGCAGCTTATTTTGATGAGTTTTTTCAAATGCATAATTCACTTATTGATATATGTATATGTTGTACATGAGATATTGACAACGTATGTTATGTTAACATAATAGCAATTTCATTTTTGGTGAGGTTGAGATAGTTATGTGAGTATTTATCAGTTAGTTACTCTATTGTTCTGAAAAATAGACCACACTCACAGGAAACAAAGACATGATACTTAAGCAAATTTGTACAGTCATGAATTTCATGGACATTTGTCAAGCTTACAATTGTGTAAACATGCATGTTACCTTCATTTCTCTTGTCACTCTGGTTCTCAACCCTACTATCTGACTTTTAAAGGAAGATGAGATGTAGCATGAATCTTAAAGAGTCTTATTAATAAAATCAAAACTGAGCCAGGTATTGGGGTGAACACTGGAAGGTCAGAGAGACAGAATAAGCCACAGCTACCTCACCTCACCGGATCCTCAGCTGGTCTTGTTTCCTCAGTCTGGAGGCCTCTGAGTCCTCATCCAGAATGTGTCTCAGCTGAACTGTGCTGCTAGAAGCCTGAAAGCTTAACCAGCCAAAAGCTTCTAGTTTCTGGTCCTCACGCCTTATATACCTTTCTGCTTTCTACCACCACTCCCTGGGATTAAAGGCTCACTTCTTGGGATTAAAGGCGTGTGTCACCATGCCTGGCCATTTCTAATGTGACTTTGAACTCACAGAGATCCAGAGGGATTTCTGTCTCTGGAATGCTAGGATTAAAGGCGTGTGCTACCACTGCCTATCCTCATGTTTAATATTGTGGCTGTCCTGTTCTCTGACCCCAGATAAGTTTATTAGCATACACAATATTTTGGGGAACATAATACCACCACATGGCATCAAAGGTCACTCAGCCTTCAATGAGAGGCAATGAGAGTGAGCAAAACCCAGGCCATGTCAGGGAGGAGGGTGGCTATTTTCTCCATTGAAGTGAGAATGAAGTATTACAATAGAATAAGAAGTAAAAGCTAGGAACATCTTTGGAGGAGAGCACCTGAAAATTTGTCATCCTCTTTGGTATCATAAATGATAAGTTCTTTGAGTCTCAGAGAGGTAATAGGAATGAGACTAATTCTCATAAGAGATGAGAGGAGTAAATTCTTCTGGAACCATAAACCTAACATGGAAGGTGCTGAGTACTCTGATGGAGCAGACAGAGAACAGAAATTAAAGAGCTCTAAATGAGTGTACCTAATTTTTGGTGCATATGTGTTAGAACTGGATAGAACTTTAGGTTGCTTCAAACTTTGGAAGCTTGACTAGTACAGAACCTATAACTGCCACTTCCTTTATGAAATTGATATAATCCCTAACCCTATTCTAACTCATCTAGGAAACTTCCCTTCACAAAAGACAGAGGACATTACAGAAAACAACCGATAAACAGAATAACAGAATTATGGAACATAGTTCCAATAGATACATCTATGTAAGACAAATTGCTAAATGGTCTTCTTAATAAACACACAGAGTAAGATACTGGGGTAAAAACCGAGAGATCAGAAAAGCAGAAAGAAGCCAGCCTCGTTCTTACCACTTGGAAATTCTCAGCCAAAGAGCGTAAGTTCCTGTTTCCTCAGACTGAAAGCCTGAGTCCTCATCTGGGAGGAATCTCAGCTGAACTGCCACTAAAAGGCTTCTAGTTCCTGTTCCTCATGCCTTATATGCTTTCTGCTTTCTGCCATCACTTCCTGGGATTAAAGGCTGTGTCCTTCTCAGCAAAGGCATGAGATCTCAAGTCCTGGAATTAAAGGTGTGTGCCACCATTGTCTGGCCTCTAGGTCTAATCTAGTGGCAGGCTCTGTCTGCTGACTCCCAGTTAAGTTTTATTTGTTAGAGGACAAATAAGCTATCACCACACATCTACAAAAATGCACCTGCACCTAAGGTTCAGGGAACAATGTGGAAGAGTTCAGAAAGTTTGTAAGACTCAAAGGTGAAGGATTATCTCCTAGTAAATGCAGAAATGACACACATGAACTCTCATCAACACGACTGCTTAATTTGGAGCAGAATACGGATAACAACAATAGACATGCCAAAGTGGAGAAGGAAAACCCAGGAAGCCTATGTTAGATGGTGTAGCAGGTAACTATAGGAAAGTTCTCCATAGCTGCCTAAGAAATTTGTGGACCCTTTTAATGGGCTCATCACTCTCACCATTAGCTAAAGATGGTTCAAGAAAAATAGAATAAAAGAAGCCCAGCCATTACTGCTACATTGAGGAAGAGTTAAGGCTTTCTTCATTTCTCCCCTTTTTATTCTCAACCAGGAAGCTGACACAAGGAGCTACACCAGGGAAAGCATAAAAAAATAAATAAATAAAAAATAAAAAAAAGAAGAACTGAGTCAACTGTAGTACACAAGAGATTTTTTTTTCTTGTGTGAATGGTTTATCTTGGTGTGTACAGACTCTGAGAAGTAATTTATCTCATTAAAGTTAAAAGACATAATTATAGGAAAACAAAATTATACAGTAAATCTCCCCATTGAATTGAAAGTGTTCAGTTAAATTATTCTGGAATCTATGGTTAAAGAAGAGGCATGTTAGAATGAGACATATTTATAATTTTTTTCATTTTTTAGTAAGTATTTTTTATGGTGACTTTAATTGCTCCTTCTAATCTCATAACTATGGGTATTTTGTTATTGCACACATCAGTAGTGTTCACCTTCTTGATTTTTTTAGATGCCTATATTTGCTCTTCATTTTATACTTACTGGGCTAAATTTAAATTCATTGTTTTATATATATATATATATATATATTTCTATAAAATGATCAAGTTCATATAAAACTGTAGGATACTATAGCTACTAAAATCTTTAATAGAGTGTTCTCTTGGGGAAATGTGGCATTTTATTGGTTATTTGAAATTAAGAAATGTGCTTTTCTTGATGAGTCCTTCCATGGCCAATCCCTAGGCTTTTAATGTCTTTAAATCATAACATGATTCTAAGTGAACTGATTATAAAATTATAAGTGGTTCGGGGTAGAAAAACTTACTGGTGATATTAGCAAATCTTCAGAATTCATTTGTCTTTCTTATTTTAAAGTTGCATTATGTTCCATTATAATGAACAATTATTGAGAGTCATGTGCCCATGGTCCTATTTCAAAGAGAATTAATATTTTTACCATATACATTTTCATAGTTATAAAATCCAGACACAATGTTATAATAGGGTACAGTGAATAGATCACAAAAGGTAAGTTTAGTTTAGTAAATTAAAAGCTGAGGAAATAACAGGCTGAACATTTTTGGCTTTGAAGAAGAAACCCTGAATTAGAAATATTTAAAAAGAGCTTTGTCAAAGAAGTCACAATGAACAAGATCATATTAGAAAACTCTCCCATTAGAAAGCCAAAGAAACTTACAGAAATGCCACCTAGTGTGCTTGTTTGGGTTTTTGTATGGGCTCTATCATGGAGGGGGAGTTTCAAAATGAGAGAGAAGCCAGCTTATATGTGCTTTCTGGTGTGAAAAGTCTATTTCTTATAACTTTTATAGAGGCTGCTTCATCTTTGAAGAACATCACAAAAGGAAGCCCACTGTAATCTCAGTAATCAGAGGAATAGCTTGAGAACATAGAGGTACTAGATGCAGGCAGCTCCCTATTTCAATCTAGCAAATTAAGTACTGTAGCCAGGTTTTCTCTGCTCCCACCCAGCCCTGCAGTCCACAGTCACTTATAAAATAATCACTCAGAGGCTTAATATTATTTACAAACTCTTTGGCCTATGGCAGGCTTCTTGCTAGCTAGCTCTTTCATCTTAAATTAAACCATTTCCATCAATCTCTGTTTTGCCACATGGCTATGGCATTACCAGTCTGCTAGCATGTTGCTCCTTGGGCAGCAGGCTGGCCTCTCTTCTGCCTCTGCCTTTCCTCTTCCTGTCTCTCTCTTGGATTTCCTGCCCAGCTACAACCTAACTCACTATAGTCCAGAGTAGCTTCCTTATTAACCAATCATAACAACACATGTTCACAGAAAGACATCCCACAGCACTTCACCTTTTCTGTCTAATCAAATAAGATGGTTTTAACTTTAACATAGCAAAATTACATATAACAAAACAGTTATCAAGCAAGAATTATAGTTATAATAGCTAATCTATTTGTATTTGGCAAAATTAGAGAAAATACTCTATCATCTATCTTATTTCTGTGAGTCTAAATTTTCATATCTAATTTACCTTTTATTATGACTAAGGAAAACCATAATTATAATTATCTAGTCTTCAAATCCTGGTTCTTTCCTCCAACTATTTTACTAATGGCCATTATGTTTGTTAAACTGAAAGCTTTTTCTTTAGTTTCTCATTAAAAATGAATATTGTGCACACATAAATCCACAACTCTCTTACAATTAGTTGGAGAATTTACTTTATCATGTATTCCTTGTACTTAAGTTTAATATTCTTTTTTAGCTGAATTTGCTTCCCAGTATTCCCCCTTCTTTCAATCAAACTCATGTCAGCCACTGGCCCAACTTGTGGTCAAAACTTTGTGATTTTGTTTTGTTTTGTTTTCTTAAGTTGTTATTATCTATTGATTTGTTTTAAAATTAAAGGACTGAAGTGAAAGTTCCTATAAATAATCAGAATATTTTGTAGCCTCTAATCTCCTGCCAACTTTCACAAAGCCGCTTTTGTTTTTGTTGAAGCCAAGAAGGCCATGGAGGCTAACCATCATTTCAGCCCCTAGCAATATCTGCAGAAAGTTCATAGCCCTGAGCTTGTTACTTTGCTTAACCCAGAGATTAAAGAATAAAAAGGTCCATCCATTTCACTGCTACAAGAAATTCAATTTAAATTAACTCTCAGGACTCATATTGGAGAGCACGTAAAATCTAGAGATGAAAGAAAATAAATTCTTTGACATAGGATCTAGAAGACAATTAGGAATATCACAAGTGAGACAAGGAGGAAACAAGTTTTTGAACTGTTTGAGACATTTTTCTATTTTATTTATTAGATAAAATGTTTTCAATGTAAGTGTCACAATAGATCAGAAAAAAATGAATTAAATTTATGGATGTTAGGATGTGGAAGCCAAGTGGGCATTATGAATAAATAGAAACAAGAAAGAATTTCTAAACATTGTGAAAGTCTTGGGAATATCAATAATAAATTAATCAAATTTAGTTACTAATACAATGTAAATTAAGAAAATGGGGAATAAAACTGACAGTTCATCATAACTCTTTTTTTATTTTCACTCAGTTATCAGAAAATTATATATTTTTTAATATTCATTCTTGAATGAAAATGTTCTTAGGTATTTTAATGAAACAAGTATTTTCTAAAAGAAATGAAGAAGCATTTGTCTCAGTGGGAGTTTCTGGGTTTAATCAGAAACAATTATAGAGGCAACATTTATTTTACTAAATGTGCCAACAGGAGTGTCCCTGCAGAAACAGCACTGAGTACTAGCTCAGGCTGTGTAGAACAGCTGTTCCTTCAGAGCTGAAGCATCCACAACTGAAGGGAAGAGAAAGGCTCACAGGACTCAGAGAGCTCACAAAACTTCAACAATGCCGGAAACTCAAAAAGTGACAAGCCTCATGAGTTCCCTCCCTAAGATTATCTAAACAGTGAATAGTTGCTGTCTTAGTTGGCTTTCTGTGGCTGTGCTAAACACCATGACCAAAAGCAACTTGTGGAGCGGAAGCTTTATCTGTTTTATATATAATCCCAACTACAGTCAATCACTGAGGGAAGTCATAGCAAGAACTGAAGAAGGATATGAGACAGAACTATGCGGGCAAACGTCTTAAAGGCTAAACTCTCCAAGGCTTTCTTACCTGACCAAAGGAGGCACTGCCTAGGAACGGTTTGCTGTCCCATGTCAATGATCCACAAATCCACCTACAGGAAAATCTGATGAATTTTTTCAGTTGAAGTTCCTTCTTCCCAAATGGCAGTGGTTTGTGTCTTGTTGACAAAAACTAACAGAGTTTCTTCCTTTTCAACTTGACACACAAATGCATCATTATTTATTTATTTATTTATTTATTTATTTATTTATTTATTTATCTATCTATCTATCTATCTATCTATCTATCTATTTATTTATTTGGTTTTTCGAGACAGGGTTTCTCTGTGTAGCTTTGCGCCTTTTCTGGAGCTCACTTGGTAGCGCAGGCTGGCCTTGAACTCACAGAGATCTGCCTGCCTCTGCCTCCCGAGTGCTGGGATTAAAGGCGTGCGCCACCAACGCCCGGTGGCATCATTATTAAATCATAACATTTCCATTATTTTTCACTCCCATGAGTTTGTATTAATATCATAATATAAAATGCTGTATAATTTAAATTTCTCCAAGTCTTTAAAAATAGTATTGCATTAATGTACACATTTGGCACACAGATATGCATGCAGACAATACACTCATACATATAAAATAAAAATAAATACAATTAAAAAATCTTTAAAAACTCTCAACATGCAGATGTCAAATTATCTCTAAAAAAACTGATGTCAGAAATTATAGAGATGAAAATAAGAGAAAACATAAGAACCCAAGGCTTTTTTAAAAATCTGGAGTTTCAACTATGGGCTCCTTAACCAAAAAACAAAAACAAAACAAACAAAAAACCAGCAAAATCAAACAGATTAAATACTTTCTTAATCCAAGAAGGAAGAACCAGAGTACAGCCACAATGAAGTCGATGCAAAACCAAAATTCAACAGTGTAAAAAGTTCAGTGATGGACTTCTGTGACCCACTAACTATCCTTTGTGCTCTAAAGAAACTGAGCAACTCCACTTCTCTGTCTCTGCCTTCTGCAGCACAGTTTATCGCCTAGCCTCAATTCAGCTCCAAGCCACACCTGTTGCTGTTCTTGGTGGTTCTCTCAGAGTATTGGCATCTCCAGCATGCCAGGGTCTACAGAGGCTGCACCTTCACCAATGGCATCCTGGCTTATCTTCTGAGGCTCTCACATTGCTACAAGTTCCTAAGCCTCAGCATCTCTCCATGACATAAGTCCTGGGATCCTCACTCCAACTGAACCTGGACTGTAACCTCTAGTGTATCACTGCTCTCTCTCGACCTCTCACACTGCTAAGCCTCAGCTGCTCTCCATTACATCTTGCCTTCAAAACTAGTTTCACATTGGCGACTCTGACACCATACCTAGTTTGTCGGCCAATATGAGATGCAGGCTTGGCCTCTTCCAGACCACAGCTTCTTTGTGTTGGCCATAAAAATAACACCCAGAAGAATTCATCTCAACTGTGCTAGTGTATTCTTAATCACAACTGATTTCTTCTGCTCTGGATGATCAGAACCACAGACTCTTAATTCAAAAGTGTCAAGAAATGATCTTATAGAGTTATTAAGACATTCCCAACTTCAAAACCCAGGCTTATGTGAACTGTACTTCTCTCGGATAGTTAAGCTTTGAAATTTGAATACCTTTTCCAACTCCAAATTCCAAATGCTGCTCATATCTTCTTAAAACATAACTAGATTTCTCTCAGCAGTGCTTCACGATCCTGGTATTAATGTCTATCTTATTTTGGTTTCCTATTGATGTGCTATAGACCATGAACAAAGGAAGTTTGGGGAGTAAAGACTATTTGGTTTACATATCCCAATTACAGTTAATCATTGAAAGGAGTTAGAACAGGATCTAAAGCAGCAAAAGAGGCAGAGACCACAGAAAAAAAAGCTGCTTACTGGAAATTTTTCAATATTGCCTGGGATCAACCATCCTGAGGAGACACTGCCCCCAATAGACTGGACCCTCTTACATCAATCATTCATCAAGAAGCTGTTCCCTAGACTTCTCTACAGGCCATTTTCTCAACTGAAATTCTGTCTTCAAAAATGGCCTTGGCTTGTTTTACGTTGACAAACAAACCAACCAGCATAATTAGTAAGGAAAGGGAGATTGGTGGACTGACTAGACAGTACTACAAAGAGCTTCTGGGAAATGGTAATATCCATTTGAGTATCACCCATTATCCTATAAGTAATTCATTGATACACTAAGGTATCCTTGGGGAAATTCTTTGTTTTAGATTCACTGGTGTTCTACATGGCATAAATGTATTCAAGTCTCATAAGAAAATTTTACAATAAACTTCTATAAAAACCCCATTGTATGAGACAACTTAAAAAGCAAACATACAATTAAGGTCCAAGGAACATTTTTAAAGAAGTGGTAGAAAGACTCTAAGAGGCAGAGGGCCATGAACACTGTTGAGATATTGTGTAATGCATAGCATGCTGGTAACATCAGAAGCAATAAACATAAAGCCTCAAAAATAATGTCTTAAACATGGACTTAAGAAGAATGACACCAAAGACCATATGAACATGCTAGACGTCATGAAGAAGAGCTTCTGAAGCCTTTGCCCGACACAAAGAACTGTAGGCATCTTAGTAAAGCTGAGAGCAAGAATGGTGGTCTTCCCCAGGGAAGAGCACACCAAATTGTTGGCCTGTGCTGAATGGAAAGCTCTGAAAAAAATGTGAAAACATATAAGAAAGAGTACATGGATTCAACAGGCTATATTTGGGGATGTGTGTGTGTGTGTGTGTGTGTGTGTGTGTGTGTGTGTGTATTTGGGGATATATGTAATCATATGAGAGTACATATGTGCATGCAATAAGAAGTAGTTAAAAAGGAGGCTATCAGTTTGAAGGAGAGTGGGGAGAGTTCAAAGGAAGGGAAAAAGAAAATGTTGTAGATGAATTATAATCTCAAAAACAAATGAACCAACAAAAAAGCAAACGTACTTCTCATAATACTGAAAACTGGGCAATTCATAGGCAACATGGCATCTTTTGGTTTTGAGAGAGGACAAGCCTAATAAATTGCATGGTATTGCTCTCTTATATGTTCACTTGGCTGAGAGACAGTTTTAGTGTCTCCTTTATTTTCTGAGGACAGTAGTCCAGTCATAAGGAATCTACCTTACTTCATATTCTAGAGCTAATTTCTCACCAAGCACCTCTTTTCACAACTTCATATTGGAGTAAAGCTTCTAACAATTCCATCTTGAAAGAAACAGTCACTTAATCTATGGAATAAAGCCTTGTTAACATAACTAAAAATAGAAAAACTGAATAAACATTAAAAATGAATAAAAATATTCTTCTCCAAGGAATAGTTGAGTCATAATATTTCACGTTAAGATTTGAGATTGGGCTGGATGATGGTGGCACACACCTATAATACCAGCACTCAGTAGGTAGAGACAGGTTGATTTCTGTGAGTTCAAGGCCAGCCTGGTCTACAGAGCAAGTTCCAGGACAGGTTCTAAGGCTACATGGAGAAATCCTGTCTTGAAAAATAAAAAAATAAAATAAAAAAGATTTAAGCTTGGAAATTGATATAGAATCTATAACCACACAAAACAGAAAATAAAAGAAAATGGATCTAACTTTATGAGTAAATAATGGAAAGTCTGCAATGAATTTTATCACACAATACTGCTTATTATGTAATACAATAACATCCAATATATTAATATTGGTTCTTTCTATATATTAAGAATAAATGTAATAAATATCTATTGTATTACTTTAGAATGTAAATAAGCCTAGTGAAAAAATATTCTCTATTTTAGAGAAGGAGAATGTTTATGAAATGCATCTGCATTTATTTATCATGACAAATGGAATATTTCCAAATTCATTGTCTAAGATACATACAGAAAATTCTCCAAAATTATTATTACTAAAATACTGAAAATTAAGACTGTCTTTTCCTGATCTCATTAAATTATATTCTAAAATTCTTTAGCCTCTAGATATAAATGGTGAGACTGCAATATTGTTCAGCAGAGAAGGCAAAGATGTTTGCCTACAAGCCTGTTGAACTGAGTTTGATCCTTGGGATCTACATGATGGAAGAAGGAATAAATATCCTCAAATTGTTCTCCACACATGCCCAATGGTACTGTCACACACACACACACACACACACACACACACACACACACACACACACACACACAGAGAGAGAGAGAGAGAGAGAGAGAGAGAGAATGTAAAATAAGATAAAAAGAAATCATGTTCAGGAGTGTATGTTCACATCTGTGATCCTAGCTCTTGGAAGGCATAAGGAGGAGGATCAAGATCATTCTTGAGCATATACCACCTCTGAAAACACGTGCTTCCTTTAGTTTATTCCAAGATTATTTTATTTGTTTTGACCTGACCATGTTTAGACAGGTAATGCATCCTAGGTGAGCATCTTCTACCATTATTCTACTAAATGGACTGTATCCATTTAGTAGATAAATTAGGTTTTCTGTCAGACCTGATCAGAGACGTTTCTTTCTGCAGTAGATGGCAACTAACAGTGACAGACAAAAGGCCAATGTGCCAAGAAGAAGAGATAATGGAGTGCTCATCCCAAAACGCCCCATCTCTATCACATCCCCCTTTCCTCGAGACTCAAGAATCATTGTAGAAGGGGGGGGGGGAAGACTGTAAGAGCCAGAGGTTGTGGATGACAACAACGAAACAGTGTCTTCTGGACATAACAAGGAATTTGATATCATAGTGGCTGTTATAGCATCTGAAAGATTTAACCAGACAAAATTCCAAGATTGGAGAGGGTCATCAAGCATGAAGTCCAGACACCAGTATAGAAGATATTGACAATTGGTAGCTGCTGGAAGAGGGATAGTCAATTACCTTTAAGAGTATGCCTCCTGGTAGATTGGCCACATTCACTAGATGAACATATACCTAAGATTATAAGACTAGCACAAAATGGACTAGATGTGTTTACAAATATATAGGAATTTAAATAAAGGAAAACAAGGAGGGCACAGGTACAGGGATGGATCTAGGAGGATTTGAGGATGAATATGATCAAAATGCATTGCAAAAAATTATGAAATGATGGGAAAAAAGTAAAAAAGGCCAAACTCATCACCTGGAAAAGTGGGAAAAAAACATTAACAAGACTCTTATTAACATATAACATAAAAAGTTGTATCTCATCATAATCAGAAACCTCAACTATAAATTGATTAAAATTGAATAGCATTACATACTAATTATTTTTGCAACTCTTTCACCCTCAAAAATAATGTGAATGAAGGTTTCCCATTATTGTATCTTATATAATAAAGGGAATCTTATAACTCTTGTGGACATATAGTGTATAAAATTTTTCCAGGGGGAAGTGAATGGAATTTCTTTTTTATAAATATTTTTTTATTTTATAATTAATTTAATTCTACATATCAACCACGAATTCCCCTGTCCTTCCTCCTCCCACCCCCCAGCTTTCCCCCCCAATCCACCTCCCATTCCTACCTCCTCCAAGGCAAGGTCTCCCCAGGGGAGTCAGCCCAGCCTGTTTAAAAGCATTTAACTGATCTTGACATTGACTCTGACCTTCATCTTGGAGTTTAACCTCATTACAAGGAAATCGTTAACTTTATCATATAAAATAAATTAGCAATAAAAGTATCTTGACGTAGCATGAATCTTAGAGAGTTTTATTAATAAAAACAAATCCGGGCCAGGTATTGGGGTGAACACTGGAAGATTAGAGAGACAGAACAAGCCACAGTTAACCTCACCTGGCCAACTTCTCAGTTGGTCTTGTTTCCTCAGACTGGAAACTTCTGTGTCCTCATCCCAATGGCTCTCAGCTGAACTGTGCTGCTCAAATTTAAACTGATTATATTGAAAAGAAATCAAAATGTATAAGTATATATGAAAAAAGGTCATGATATTCTAGTATAAAAAAGTGAATTCTATAATATATTCATAATATTAATTTTAAAAAACATTGCATTTCTGCTGAAAACTCACCTTTTTAGAAGACTGTTAGAACTTTAAATTCATATTTGAAAGTAAGCAAACAAAACCCCAGAGAAAAATTATATGGTAGAATTAACATTGATGTTCATTGTGAAATTTCATTGTGTCACAAAGCATAGTGTTGATTTATGACTAGTTTGACAAGTAGAAAATAGAAAAAATACATAGATATAAACCCATGTACACATTAACTTAAGACAATTTGATTCATCTTCTAAAACTTTCAGAAACTTGGAATATTTAATAATGTTAAATAACTGACTGGATATGCAAAAGAGATTTGAATTTCTTTTCATCTGCAAATTAGCATCTTTGAAAGGAAACAGTAATCTAAGAAGAATTTATTTATATTTTGGAGTTCAACTGAGTTTAGGAATTGAACTCATAATACCTGTATGATCTGAATATGAAAAGATGTCTTAAGCTAGCTTTAAGAGATAGCAGGAGTAATTAGACTTTAACAAGGCAATGATCTCTTTCTTCCCTAAATTCCTGTCTCCTTATAATCCTATGAGCTGCATGAGCTTCTCTTAAATTGGGCTGACTTTTGCGTTCCAATGCAAGAAACAGATCCTTCAGTTTTTCCCTCTCTCTCTCTTATTGCCTCTTGATGTTTATCAGAGCAATAGAATGCCTTTCTGGGCTTCTACCTCTTTCTCTAGTACTTCTCTTCTGCCATTTCTTTGCTTTTCCTCCATTAGATTGACCCCCATAATGGCTTAATGCAGATGTCATGGATTTTTCACTCCACCAAGGAGCTGCTAACATTTACACCTTGCCTGCCCTCAGGTTTTCCTTATAAGCTGTAATGAAGTTATGTGCAAGATAAAAATAAATCATAGTAATCATCAACATTAATATATGTATATATTATATAAATATATGTAATTATGTATAGTAATATACAAAATTAGATTTAAAAATTTATTTAAATATTTCTCAATATATTACTATATGTAAATATAGTTATATGTTATATAATTATATAGCATATACATATATATTTCCTATATAATGTACATATATTAGGCATAGTTGTTTAAGGTATTTAAGCTTTATATATTAGCTCCTATTCTGATATATAATTGCACGTATTTCTCCTGTTCTAGAAATTTTATTTCCATTCATTTGGCAGGTAGATGGTTTTCTAATCATGAATAGTACATTTATTCTCTTCCTTCTCTTTTCATTGTTTTGGGAGTCATATCTAAACAACTTTCCCTAGCCCTATGCCCTGAAGTCTTCCAAGTTTTTATACAGTTTTATGTTTTACTTTTAAACCTTTCACTCATTTTAACTTGATTTGTATATTGTTAAAGTCAGAAATCTATTGCTATTTTTCTGCATGCGGATATCAAATGTCTCAGTTCCAATTATGAAATTGTTTTTCCTCACTTGAGTGTGTCCTCAGGTCTGAAGTTTTATGAACCCACACAAATCAACAAATTTTGTACATTTTCAAAGTCAAGGACAACTGTCATTTCCATATACTTATAAAAATCACTTTTAGAAATAAAAAATAATAAATGCTATTCTTCATATATATGTATATATATATATAAAAAACATTGACAAGGATATAGGTACACAATGACTCCCATGCGCTAAATTTTTCAGACTTGAAGGGATAGCTATGAAAATTTATTACTTTACCACTCTATGTTAATTTCAAAACATAATTTTATAAATAATAAAAACTTATTAGAGTTGTATATCACTGTTGATCAGTTCAGGAGGGATAGACATTTTTTCTTCACTGCACCTCCCCACCCTTTCAACACTGTGCACAGCTGAATTTTTTCAGATCGGCCTACATCTCCTGCTTTGAGACTTTCTTAGGAAACAAGCAGTAGGTTTATACAGCATTAAATCAAAGTACTTCATGTTCTTTGAAACACTTTTAAATGCCACTGTTTTTTTTTGTTGTTGTTGTTTGTTGTTGTTAACATATAAATGTTTCGCTGGTTTTTAATTGTATTGATCTTGTTACTGTGCAGAATATACCTAGTTGTCAAAGATTTTTCACTTTCTTTTGTTTTTCCTTTCAGAGTGCCATGATTTTATCAGTTCCTCTGGAAGCATTGCCATCTGTAGTTAAGGGTTTTAGCATTTCCTCTTGGATGACTATGTCTAGTGTATCTTTCACCCTTTCCTTTTGCTTGTTTACCGTATCAGATGAAATACTAGTAGTGTTTTCTATAAGAGTAGTATAAAACAGCTGTGTTACATGCTATACGCCATGATCTTAAATGGAAGGCATTTATTTTTCACTATTGAGCACAACGACATCCACAAGTTTTTCATAAGAGTTTTGTAGGCTGAGGTAGTCTCTATTGGCTCCTAAGTAACTGAAAGATATAATCACTTTCCATAAAGAACTTAAACTGGTTCTAGATTTACATCAGTTGAAGAGACTATAGACTATTCTTCCTTTACATTTTTTTTCTTTTATACTGGATCTCAATGATTGATTCTCAAATATTGTGTAAGACTTGCATACCAGGAATCAATTCCTGGTAAGTGATTTTATATATATATATATATATATATATATATATATATATATATATATTATTTTTCTATTTAATAAAACTTCTATTTTCAAGATTTTCCTTATTTAAAATGCTTTTGGAGTGACAGGTGTGCCCTGTATTGAATATCATTTGTTCAATAAATTCTGTCTTTTGTGTTCAGATGTTAGCTATTATTTTATTCTATTTTGAAAATAAATTAAAACGCACAAATGCATTTGCCAGTTTTCTGGCATTCCATTTCTGCTTCTCTATTTTTGTCTTTTTATTCCTTGCTCCACTCCTCTCTTCTTTCATCTTTGAGATTAGTCATTAATTTCTCTCAAAGTTATTTTTGATAACTTCAGTGAATATTTGATATCAACTCACAAGTAAATTAAAAGTAAAATCCACAAAACTATGGAATTTTATCTCAAATATGAATTAATCGATACATTTTCCTATGCATTTTACTTTTTTACTTAATAATAATTGCATGCATGACAAGATTGCTGAATGTTATCAGGCTCTTTCAGAGAAAGTGAAAAAATGTGGAAAATATTTGAGAAGTGAAAAATAGTTATAAGGATATCCATAAGCCAAATAGAAAATATTTCTTCCTTTTCTCCTCATATGGGCTTTAGTGTGCCTGCTGTACCTGAGAGCCATCAGGAAGTACTGAGATCTCAGTGTTGCTATTACAGCACCTCCATGAGGCCAAGGAACTTTGGTATCAGTTCTTCAGGGAAGACTAAATATGTGCCAGTGTGAACTTTACAAAAGGTACTTTTCTACTTTTGATGCATATTGAACTACTTGAACCATTTTTTTTAAAGTTCACCTGCAGATAAATCAAAATAACTTAATATGATTGTACTAACCTTTGCAAATATTGTACTTGAGTACAAGAATGAGATGGCTTAATAAAAGAAAGAGAGTAAAAATACAAGAATAAGATGGCTGAGTACAATAAGATGGCTGGAAGGGTAATATTTCAGGAAAAATTTATAACCTTTAGAATAATAATGGCATAAATGTGCATGTTGATATTTTATTTCTTAAATACAAGAAAAACAAACAACAAAACAGACTTATTTCACCCTCTTGTTGATGAGCATCCTTGGGTATTCACAGGTAGGAGCTTACAGAAAAGCTTACAGTTTTTATCAGTTTTCCGACTATCTTCATATCTAAAATGAAGAGAACTTCAGATCTGGGTGTGTATTATAATTTGTTTATTCTTTATGCCATAGGGAACCACATTTATTATAACTCTTTACTCTACCTATTTTGTTTTCAAATCATTGTGCTGACTTTAGTTGGATAAAACTAAGTCCAACCCAACTGATTTATTAATTCTATAGTTTCCTTGGACATAACATCATCATTTTAATACCTACAAGTCTACATTACTATTTCTTCCTTCTCCATAGTCTTGACCAAAGATGTGATAAATAAATTGAACATAAAATATATAATTTATATCCTCTGTATTTTAAAACACATTGGTTTGGTATGCATGTTAATATTTATGGCACACTGGTAAATTATGATAAATTTAATATTTAATCAAATGTGAATATAGTAATGATGCATGACTTTTTGAGGGAGATATAAGCAAACATCAATTCAGCCCAGATAAGGCAAAACAAAAAAATCAAAGAAATAGTTTCACACAAGTCTATTTTAGTAAAACAGGGGGTTTATTGGGGCTATTTACAGTACCTTATTTGAGGAGTTAGTGACAGGTATATGGATAACACAAATGAAATTTTATCACCAAAACCCCATAGTAGTATGGATGATGATGACTCACAAAACCTGCTTCCTTGGAGCTTCCTTCAGCACCTGCAGGCAATTCAACCATTCAGAATTTCTCCTCTTCTCAGCAATGATTATTGCTTATATAACCTTAGAGAAGGGAGCTATGAATTTTCATTTTTATTATTCTGTATGTGTAGTGATTTTTATGAGAATGACCCTCATGATCTCACATAATTGTGAACTTGGTCCCCAGTTGTTGGAACTCTTTGGAAGGAATTAGAAAGGTCACTTAGACATGTCACTCATGTCACCTTTGAGTTTTCAAATGCCCACACCATTCCCAGTTAAATCTCTCCTCCTACTTGTAGATCACTTGTAACTCCAGCAGCAGGCAAACAAGCTTCCACACTTCTTACTATGATGATTACAGACTCTAATCTTCTGAAACTGGAAGCAATCCCCCAATAAACTCTTTCTTCCATAAGATGCCTTGACCATGGTGTATCATCACAGAAATAAAAAAGTAACTAAGACGGAAGTGTGTACCCAAAATTGAGTTATTGTTATGACAGGCTTTACCATGCTATTTATTGGAGGAATGTGGAAGACCTTTGGACTTTGGACTAGAAAATTGGTTAAACACTGTAAGCTGTCCTTAATGGGGCCATCTCAATAGGAGCATAGAAGATAATAGTGTTGAGAGCAATATGGAATATAGAGGCACTGATCAAATGGTCTCAGAAGGGAGCAATATTAGAAACTGGGCTAGAGACCATTATTGTATATTTTAGCAAAGACAGTGGCTGTTTTTGTCTTTGCTCTCAGAATGTGTCTAAGGACAAATTCAAGAACTTTGTACTAATTTAATTGCCAGAGAATATTTCATAATAGATTAATATTGACTGTGTAATGTGGTTATTAGTGATGACTCTTATGCAGATCTATAATAAAAAGGAGTAGACAGAGTGAAAACATAAAATGTACAGTTTATAGCATTCAGTAGAAGAATCAATTGTTTTTAATTAATACAATTTTTTCTCTTTGTGTTTATATGTGAGTTCATGTTTGTCCAGGTATACCTGTGTATGGTGGTGCTTATATAAAGCATATATGTATATGTGCATATGAAGGGTAGTGGACAAACTTGGGTCTAGTTCCTCAGGGGCCATCTGCTTTAATTTATTAGACAAGATTTTCAATAGATCTGGGACTCACCAGTTAGGGTTGGCCACAGACCCAAGGATCTATCTGCTTCTGTCTTCTCTGAACTGGGTTGAAAAATGCACACCAACATTTCTGTCTTTTCATTTTAGATTATAATATTGTTACATTCCTTCCTTCCCGTTCTTCCCTCTAAACCCCAAACAATTGCTTATAGCCTTCTGCACTCTCTTTCAAATTCAAGACTTCTTTTCATTAATTGATGTTGCATGCATATCTATCTATCTATCTATCTATCTATCTATCTATGCAATAACAATTAATGTATAGGAATATATATACAGATGTATTCCTATTTATAGACTACTCAATCCACATAATGTTTCCTCAAATTATGTTTTCAGGGCTGACAATTTAGCACTAGACAACCCATTGGTCAGCTCTTTCCTGAGAAAAAACACCTGTCTCATTTCCAGCTTTTTCAGTAGCTTACATATTTTTCTATAGAGTTGAGGTCTCGTGTTCTTTGCCCCTTCAAGTGGGCCTGATAATGGATATCATCCTTGTTTAACTCACATTTCTGCAGTCATGTTTGTGAGATTTTATTGGTGTAGCTTCTGACATTACTAAGAGACACAATCTCATAAAAAACCTCCGAAATACTCTGGCTCTTCCAATCTTTCCTCCTCATCCTACTACATGGTCCCTGAACTTTAGATTCAAGAGTGTTTTGTAGATATATCCATTGGGAGTGAGCTCCGCAAGTCTTCATTTTGATTGGTGCTGGTTTTCTGTAGTGGACTATGTTGAACAGAAGTTTCTTTTATGAGGTCAATGATGACATTTATCTGTATATATAAGGACAAATATTTATATCATTGTAATGATTATACTGGTTTAATAAATTAGTGTTTTCAAAGTCCCCTTTAACAACCATGACTTCACTAGCACTGAGTAGTTAACTAGGAGTCTTCCTTTTGTTGACCAGGTCATAAGTCTAATTAGAGGTATATGTTACCACCAAGATATGCATGCCAAGATTGTTCCCTTAAGGTTATTGAGCCATCCCTAGGTTTTTTGATGAGGCTCACAGAGGTTATAGCTTGGTAGGACTGTTGGTTGCCTCCCTCCATTGGAAGTTTGGAACTTGAGATGGTGCTTTGTGGTATCATGAAAACTAGTCCTCAGGGATGGTACATTCAAGTCATTTCCAGTACAAGGGTCTCTAGGCCCTGTTTCTGAAGTCCATGATGCCTTTCTTCATCAAAAAGGACTTAACTGATACTTCTTTGGGGGCAAACAAGAGTAACAGGAATAGGATGTACATTTTCAGAGTCTCTTTGACAGTTCTGACCAACAACGCAGAAGTGGGCATCATCTCATGTCTGATATTTTTTAAGGTGTTCTTTGGCTTGGAGAAGGAGCACCACAAGCCCAGAAAAGAAATGTTAATTAAAAATACATGTATATTTATACACAAAATTGCACATATTATATAGGTTTTATCTATTTTTTTTTTAAAAATGAAACCATTGGAAGTGAAACCATTGTCATAACTCATGTTCCTGTGGCAAGCATCCTGCCATCTGAACTATCATGCCTGCCCTGATTATTGTTCTCATAAGAGAAAATGAATTTGGTATAGAACTGGATGAGGACTGATATATATTTTCTTTCATTGGTTTGCCTTGCTATTTACTTTGAGAATTCACTTTTCAAGTGTGTAATTAATCCCTGTTTTTTCCCATGTAACTACTTTTTATTTGCACAAAAAAAGCCTATCCAAATTCTACATAAATATAGTGACATCCATTGGTAATGAATATTCTCTGTATGTCTGTGGCACAATGACAATTTAATTTTCCACACTCTAGCAAAACACCTAAGCTTGTCACACATATATTAAGGATTCCTCTCATCTGTTTTTTGGGGGCTGGGACATATTAGAGAAAAATTTTTCCTGTTGAAAGATGACAATATCATTTCTTATAAAAATGACAAGTCTCACAATGTCACCCAGGCTCTCCTTTACCCTTAATAAATGTTTTCCTTTTATTTGTAGAATTTCACATAATTAATCAATCTTCAGCTGGTTAAATTGGAGTGCTGTCATTTGCTATATTTGATTGGTCATTGGAACAAATGGAAGAAATGCTATTATATTAGAATGTTTTCATTTGGCAGTCATTGTTAATGTAATCTGTGCTTCATCCCATGACCTCAAGGTTGTATGGGCCTGCGTTCTTGCTTTATTTTGATAAACACCAACACAATGCCTTTCAATGATATGATTGAAAGTTAAAGTATTGTTTCGAGAAAGCAGTTGAAATGTGACTCAAATGTGTGGGAGTAAATTAAAACATGGAAATTTACTAAGCCCCTTCAAAAAACAAACAAAAACCAAGTTTGTCAGAACCTTCAAAAGCATCTATGTTGATAGATTTCAGGCCAGGGAGTAGCAAGAATGCTTTCCAAGATTCATGTACCTTGGCAAACTTTTTGTTTTTTAATATGAGGAAATAGAATAACCCCCTTTCCCTAGAATTTCTTACACGAATTCATTTCCCCCTTTATTCACTCAAAAAGTTAAAAACAAAGTCGACAGAAAAAAACTTTGGCCGGGCAGTGGTGGCGCACGCCTTTAATCCCAGCACTTGGGAGGGAGAGGCAGGTGGATCTCTGTGAGTTCGAGGCCAGCCTGGTATACAAAGTGAGTTCCAGGAAAGGCACAAAGCTACGCAGAGAAACTCTGTCTCGAAAAACAAAACAAAACAAAACAAAAACAAAAAAAAAGGAATAAACTTTGGAACACGCTGTGCTTTTGTCTGTCCCTGTGATGTTTTATTTGGTTTTCTACTTGATGACATCAGGAATTAACTGAACCAAAAGCACCTGGCACACCTATTTCTTGTTTAGACACTTTGATGCACATCTTCTGGAAGCAGCCTATAAGAAAAATAAGGAAGTTTGCTCCATGCCTGTTTACCCTAACTCTGGCTGGCAAGTTTATTCTTTCGCTGGAATTGAAACCTATTTCTTTGAGGATTCCAATGAATCCTGAAGACTCCTCCCTGTTTCTGTCTCTGTCTCTGTCTCTTTCTTTCTGTCTTTCTCTGTCTCTCTATCTCTGTTTCTGTTGCTCTTTCTCTCTCTCTCACATACACACACACACACAGACATATATATATGTATATATACATATATATATATATATATATATATATATATATATATATATTTCACTCACTCTATCATTTCTGTTTCTCTAGAGGACCCTAATATTCTCCCAAAACAAAAAATGCTATGCTATATTATGTTTGAAGCTACTACAGACAAAAGTATAAATTTTTTGAAGAAAACCAATTGCTAAACAGAAAACTGAAACTAAAGCTAAAACTCAGTAATCATTTATTTATTTTCAAAGCTCCAAATCTGAAAATGTTTTAGCTTACAAATTGTGTTCCTGTTGATAAAACTGAAAGTTTGATATACATATACTAATTACAGAATTCAAAGATGCAAATGTGAAATGATTTAACACTGACTTGTGAAGTCTTTAGGGATTCTGGCTGTAATTTTCATTGAATAAATCTGTGCTTTAGGTAACAACTTAACACTTTTTATAAAGAAGCAGCATTGTTAGGGATACAATTCTCAGTTCTCAGCTCCACACAGAGAAGTGCTTGGTGTAAATCTTAAGATGGCCATTGATTCCTCCTGCTTAAGCCAGTTTCTGCTTTTTACCAGGTGCTATAGATTTGCCATTGTGAGTAGATGTTACCTCTGCCCCATGGGACTTGTACCCTATGGGAAATGATGCAGAATGAATAATTAGCCTACTTATATGCCTTATGACACAGCTGATGTAGTATTGATCAGATAAGTTTTCAGGACATGAAAGACTGTGCCAGATTTCTTATTTCCATGAAGTGATCACCAAAGAATTGTTGTTTTTTCATTTTGTATTTTTGAGGCATGGTCTCATGTAACCCAAGCTGGTCTCAAACTCAGTTTGTAACTAAAGATCACTTTGAAATTCTTCTTCCTCTCAAATTCTGAGATTACAGAAGTGTTTCACCCTATCCAGTTTAGACAGAACTAGGGCTTTGTTATGGTTATCAAGCACTTTGTTAACTGAGCTACATTCCCATCCCCAGGCAGGTCATACTGAAAAAAAGAGAAAACTAAAGCACAAGTAAGGAATAAGAAAGTGAGCCTCTGGCATCTAAAGAGTAAACCGACCAGGGAAGAGATTATTTGTAAGAATGGATAAGAAAGCTAGTGATGGTTCTAAGGAGTAGAATGAGGAAGCAAATAAGCTCAGTATAATAGCCTAATCTGTACTTCATTTGAACATAATGCACCAGAAGCAAGAGAAATGATTCTGTCTGCCATTGTCCTTTAGTGGACTTTATTCTGAATCATAAATGAAGACTAGAAAAACACCCCTGCAAGCAAAGTTCCAGACTGCCTTTGAGATGTTATTAAATACTTATAGTCTTCCTTGGTTTACTTAAAAAACTAGGTCATTACTCACACATGGAATTCGATGGTAGATACACTGAGAACAGAAGTGAACCTTAGGAATGTAAGAAGGGTGAGGAATTGATGGAGAGAACAAAAGCAAAAACTCACAATATACTTTTAAAATCATTGGATTGAAGGCAATGCAATGATTTTAAATCTTAGACTATATCTTTGCATGTAGCAATGTGGTAAGCAAAAGGAGTTTAATTTTCATAACTATTACAAACACGATTGAGTCTTACTTTTCTGTTAGTTATTACCCTTCTTGAGAAGGAAAATGCTCTCCCATATTAATTTTTGTAGAACTGTAATGTTAACCTGAAAATTAATGACCATTTTGAGTGAAGAAATAAATGCTCATATTAGAATTAGAATGACAACCTTCTAATGTTATTTTGGAAAAAATGAAGATGAGATCAGACACAGGGGTGAAGCCTTTGCCAGTGCATTGATAATCTTACCAGAGAGGGAAACTAAATGTCTTACAAGTCTCGTCATATGATATCTTCTACCTTGCCACAATTCAGTGAGAAAGTCTTCACAATATGCTGAGCAGATGCTGACTGGGCCAGGAGCTTGAGTTCTCAGGCATGAGCATGTTGAGCCAACAGACTTCTTTTCTTTATGAAACCAAGCAAATGAATGACATAGTCACTAAAGATATTTTTAAAGCAGCGATTTACACATGATGCTATGCAAAACATTGGCATAGTTAATTCAGTTAGACTAGTATAAGGCTTTAATATTTTTCAGTTGACTCAAGGTTGTGCAGTTTGGGAGAGTGCATAGCATATTCCACCTGGTTTTTATGCATTCATTCAGTTAACTTGGTTGGTAAAATTATAACATACCTCTAATTACTTCTTTTCAAAACACACGAATTTTTCTCTGACCTTACATACCCACAGTTTCCTACGTTAATATTCTTTTCTTCAATAAGCTAGAGAACTCCCTTGCTTCTTTACAAAGCAAATAGATCTACAAACTGGTTATTATAGTCTTAATTTTTTATGTTACTAAACATAAAAAGGTCTTGCATGGAGCTAGATTTTATCAAAGTGAAACCCATGATCAAGCCACAGCCACAAATTTATTTTTATTGCAACAATCAGATTTCTGCATTCATGTTGATTTAGTTTAAATATATTAAAGCTACAGGCTAAAATGTGAATGGGAGGGAGTAGAATAGAATTCCTATGGTAACAAATGATCACCCTTATGAATTGATGTTTTATATCTCTATAATTTCAACTACTTCAAGACAGACTGTTCAGAAGTTGTCTTAACATCTTTCTGTGCATGAATATACTCAAAAACATTTGTCTAAGGGTAGAATATATTCTATGAAATGAAATTTCTGTACTGAAAGTAACGAGATCTATGGCCAATTTGCATCTAAGATTTACTCAAGCAAATCAAGAAAAGAAAGGTATTGAATTTTTTTGCAATGATTCAATCAAATGCCATTATGAAGAAACTGAACATTTTCGTACTCTTAGATTTGACATTTTCATACTACTAGATTCTCTCCTCTCTGTCCCATACAGTTCTCTTCACACAGTCACACTCTGTACAGTAGTCCCATTTTAACCAATGCACACTAGAGCTTTGGACAGGAAGGATCCAGATACATTTCTGCTGAGAACTTTTTGCCTTGGCAAGCCATCATCTTGCTTGTCAGGACACATTCAAACTGCTCAGGCTGGCTCAACCTCTGCTATTTCTGCTCGGCCCAGGAGAAATCCCGAGGCTATCCATCTGCTACCTCCATCCTTACCCTGCTTTTTGCCCTAGCCAGCCTCCAGCCTTCCAGATGGAAGACAGGCACCAGCTGCGGCCTCTACATTAGTGCAGTCCTCTGTATAGAACTAATCTTTTTCTTGTTTTTAACTGTCAGAGACCACAGACGATGTTTTTGACAAATACAATACAATAAATTATTTTAAAAATGAAATTATAAGCATGCAACAAATGTGTATATGAATGTAACGTTTTCATTATTTTTGTAATGTATAATATACACTATTGAATAACCAATGCTCGTGATTTATCTCTTTACTTATCCATACTAAGTAGCTCATGAGTTACTCATTTTGTAGCATTGCTCTGGGAGGCAATTACAGGATCATCATCTAACTTCTAATGCACTAGATTTAGCTGTCAGAACTCTACAGAGTGGAAAGCATCCATCCAGGAGCATATTTCAACAGGTGTTTATCATCTCCAGTCCATTTTTATGAGAGCAGATCCTGCTTATAGGAACCTATGCATTTATATAACTTCAATTTCTATTTTGAAGCTCTGGTGTTTTGAGTCAGAAGTGAGTGATAGAGTGTATACTGTTTGTGTAGTGGAGACAATTTTACTTACTGTGTCTTCAAAATATGTGTGTGTGTGTGTGTGTGTGTGTGTGTGTGTGTGTGTGTGTGTGTCTGAAAATTTAGCAACTGGTGTATTAGTTCTCTGCTATAGTTCCTGAGACAGAGTCTTTCAATGAACATGGAGTTCACTGCTTCATCTTGAATGGCTGACCAATGAGCTCCAGGCATCTATCTGTCACTACCTCCCCAAAAGTAATATTATAGACGCAGGCTCCCACAACTCTTTTTGACAGGTTTTGGAGATCCAAATAGGGTCTTCTTCTTTTAGTACCAGGCACTTTCTCACTAAGCTGTGTATATAGGCCCTCAAAATTTTAAAAGTGTATCTTCTCATCAACTAACAGCAAATGCTTGCCAGATTAAAACAAACAAACAAACAAACAAACAAAAAACACCACCACCACCAACAACAACAAAAACTTAAGTGGTTAAAAGACATGCCACATAAAAATGTGTTTCTGATGACAGAGCATCCAAAATGCTGAGGAGGCATGGCAGCCCACCTGTAATTCCATCCTTGGAGAGCAGAGACAGGATTCCAAGAGAAAGTTGGATGGCAAGATTATCCATGTAAGACTTTTGTTGTTGTTGTTGACTTTATTTATCTGGAAACTATGCCTGTGCCACAGGGACAAACCTGTCTGTGTAAGCCTTCCTGGATTTTTTGAAGTGCCAATGAGTTATTAATTTGGGCATCATCCTTCCTTAACAACTGTTACACTTGCTGTATTTGCCTGCAGTGATTTGTTTTCATTTACTATAGAATCCCAGGAGGCACTGAGGATCATTACTAGTTCTCAAAAATACTGGCACATAAGGAATGAAATCTTACATAAATTCACCTAAATCTGATTTTATATACTGTGTTGCAATAGTAACAATGAGTTTCACTTACTTCTTTTCCTTTATTTTTACATAATTTCAGTGAACATACAAACTTACCTGCAGTTATATATTTGGTGTCCAGAACAGAGGAGGAACGTCTCAGGTTTCTATGGTATCTTATCTGTATTTTCATAGTCAGGTTTTAATTTTATTCCTTCTTAAGCCATCATTTTGCTCATGTTTACCCTTCTATGAAGATTTTACTGTGCATATTTAGTAGGGTGTGATTTTTAGAGAAAAAATTTGCAATAGAAATTGTCCAATTCATTCACTATTAAACTTCTTACTAACACAATCAAATTGTACTAGGTATTTCAAACCAAACAACAGCAAAACCAAAAAAAAAAAAAAAAAAAAGAGGGCGAGGGCGGATAAAGAAGCATAGCAATAAGAACACTGAATTGAATTCTGGGCTGAATAGAGTTTTAAAAATATATTTAAAATTGTGCCAATTTTCATTAGTTACCTTAAGTCAATTTTCTTCTTTGTCTCACTGATACCTTTGTTCAGATATTTCTTCCTGTGAGTATTTGTACTATATACAGTATGAAATGGGGAATAATCCCAAGGCCCTTCCAATCAAAATAGTAGCAAAACATCTTTCAGCTCACTAAGCTACCCAGTGAAATCTCAAAGATGTGATCACCTAAAGAAAATCTGCACAATGACAACAGTGGTTGGTAGTCTACCTGTGTGGACATATCTCACAAAGGCCTCATCCCTGGAATAACCACAACAAAAAAATTAATAGCTTCTGATAGGGGGAGAATCAGTCTTCCCCAGGGATGAGGCCCCTGATAGGTCATCCAGTCCCAAGAAGTCATCCCTAAACACATTCACATCTGAGCAATAACAAATAGACTCAGCAGGCTATATTTATATATACATATGTGCATCATAATTATGTAACAGTATTTTTGAAAGAAGAGTTCATGAATTTGAGGGTCATGGGAAGAGCTGAAGGGGAAGAAGAAGGGTGGAAATTACATAATTATAGATTTCATGTATGAAATTCTCAAAAAACTTAAGTAAAAAATTACCAAAAAAATTCTGTACATAGCTGTATTTGTGACTGTGCTTGAGAACTAAAACATTAATGTTTCAAATAGGGTCTAATTCTCAACATTTCAGTGAAAGTGTTTCGTGACCATAGAAGTTTTAACTAAAAGGGAAAAAAATCACTTACAACATTTGCCAGTGTCTTCTAGCCAACAGCATTCCTCAAATTGTGCAGTAGCTAGAGAAATTGTAGGATGTTGGCTTTTAAACACTAATGGGTGCACAAATCATCTGAGGTCAATTTAAAATGAAGATAACTGTGCCTTACTTCCAAGAAATTCGGTTCAATAGTTTTTCAATCATGCCTATAAGATGAGGCAATGGTTATCCAACCATGGGAACTGAGCAGTTACAAGCGTAATACAGAGAAACAATAAGAAAAATAGCAGGAGTTGTCAACCAACACATGATCAAAGAGTATAGTCCAGACAAATAATATGGGATGGAATGGACAGTTCAGGGGGATACATGGCCTGCTTCAGGAGGAAAACAAAACAAACAACAACAACAACAAAAGCCTTTCTTTTTCTATAAGCAATGAAGTTTCAACAAATCGATTTACCTTACATTTCTATGGAAATAAATACTTACTGATATCCCTGAGGCACTTTAGAAATACAAGCCATGCACAAAGACTGAACAAATACCATGTACGAGAAATCATGGCTGTTTCCCTTATTCACTGATCGCTCTCTGTCACATTTAAAGAAACAGATGCCAAATGGGCTTTTGTGCAGTCTTTGGTTGGATGCCATTTCTAGTCTTCTCAATGACTTCTCAAGATGAAAAGATGCAGCTGAGCACATCACTTGGTTGGTTTTTTTTTTTTTTTTTTTTTTTGAGGCCATGCAAAGAAAGACACGGAGGCTCAATATTGATATTGCATTGCCATTCTCAGGAACACTTACCCCAGATTTGGATGTGCTCATTGCTCCTTCTCATAGCTGTGCTGACACATGCTCATCAGCTTGCTGCAAACAGTGATTGTGCCAGGCACAATCATTTCTGTCATCGGAATAAGGAGTTCTTTCTGAAGTGCTCTGCCAATACTGCTGCTTTCCTTTTTCATTTCAGAGTAACATATAGACTAAAATTTCAGCAAAGGCTGTAGAAAGTTATTTTTCTGATAAGACAGTAGATATAGGTGTAGCAAGTTTTCTCTGTCTTCAATTTTTAATTTCACATTCAATGGGTTTGTTACAAGGCAAAAACTACGAGGTAGGGTTGATGTTTATCTGTCTTGTTCATAACCATCTTCAATCCCACTGGGGTAGTTAAAATAGTTACTAAATTAAGAAATAAAAAGACTTAGTATCCTGCTGCACATGATAATAAATAAATTGAAAGTAATTCAGATTGAAATAAATACTGGTAGACAAATGAATGCACCATTTTTTTTTATCTCAGGCAAATAAGTCCATTCATCACACAATCTGTTCTCATCTACTCTATTTTCCTTCCTCCCGTCTAGTGGGCTTCAGAGCTACCCTACGTGCAGACAGTGTCCTTGTCGATGTAGGAAACCTACTCTGAAATAGTTTATTTTCCAAATGCACTTCTATTTCTATTTATAAAAAGAATTTAATTTCACAAATTTTAGATTTTGAAAATTTCAGACATTTATGCTATGTATTTTGATCAATCCCTATAATTTCCTCCCCTGCAATTCTCCCTCTACTTGATTCCCCACTTTTCCTTGAAATTTCAAGTGCTTAAAAAAAAAAAAAACTCATAGAGACATCTTAGTATATGTACCATGAATGTATATACAAGGGTATAGGACCATCAACTAGAGCATAGGTAGCTTCTCAGCGCCTGAAACCCTGATGAAATTGGCTTTCCACCCTGAAGCAACTATTAGTTGATAATTAACCTCAGGAAATATGGGGAATCCATAATTCATCCATGTGTCTTATGGGATTTGGGCTGGTTGATCTTGTGGAGGCCTTCTGCATGAAGATCCTGCTGCTGTAAGTCCATGTCCATAATATTGTTGTCAGGTCTGGCAATTACTGTTTTGTTGATAATGTCTACTGACTATGGCCCATACAATCTTTCTGATCCCTTTTCCACAACAATCCCTGAGCCTTGTGGGGAGCAATATAACATAGATGTCTAACTTGGATCTGAGTATTCCAGTCTCTTGTTTTCTACACATTGACCATTTGTGAGTCTCTGTATTAATCACCCCACCATTTACTACAAAAGCAAGATTCTATGGTGAGGGTTGAGAGATAAGCTAATGTATGGTTATGGTGATAAGAACTTACACGTCAGTTTATTACTACGTCCATTTTGAAGATTAGCAGTACTAGGTTCTGACTTGTAGTCTATGGTGTATCCATGGTGTGTTTTGACCCACTCTCTAGCACCAGACACAGGAGTTGTTTTGTGGAAGAGACTTTAAATTCAAACAGAAAAGAGTTGGTAATTCCCATAACATTTGTGCAACAAACTATTGCCCCAGCGGGAATAGCTTGGAAGGAAAGTTGCTATGGTAGGTTGCAATATTCACAGCTGAGTAAGGCTGCTGGCTATTTATCCCTCAGGTGTCGAACTTTCAGGACTTTGAAAGTTGGCCAGTAAGGATGTAGTTTGCATTTGAATATCAGTCTGTTTTTTTCATGTTCTGTGACCCAAGTATGGGATGTCTTCAAGCAATAGGGTCTTACATCATTTTCTAGAGAGAAACCAAGAGCAAGAGCAAGAGCCTGTATTGTTTCAATTATTCTTCTGACAACAACGAATAAAGTGGCAACCCATCCTGGCACTGTGCTTTTTATTTGGTAACCTATGGTCTCTGGGAGAGATGTTATCCCTCCTTTATGGGGTAACATCCTTTGAACACTTTTCAAGGCATCTACCCTAATATGTTTTTACAGGGCAGTTTTCAGAGGTGTTTAGTGTTCATTATTTCTCCTCATATCCCCACCTTTATCTTGCTCTCCTATTCCCCATAACACTTCCCATTCCATTATTTCTCTTTCTTCTTTTTTATACTACCTGTGTTCTATCCCCCAATTCTGTCCAATGTGGATGCTTACTCTTCCCTTGCCTTCCGTGGATGCTCCAATCTAAACACAATTATTTAAAGACTCAGTGTTAGCACCACATTTTAGTCATTTTCACAATAATATTCCTACCAATTCATGAACACAGTGTGTGTGGGAGGTGGGGTATCTCTGCATATTACCCTGTGCAAATATCAGCTCTAAATGGATCAAAGTCCTTAAAACCTGAATGTAAAAGAGGAAAAAGTAGCGAATAAGCTTCAACTTATAGGCATAGGAAAGGAATTTCTGAGTGGGACCTTGGTAGTACAGGCATTAAGGCCAAGGGTTGACAAATGATATCTCATAGAATTAAAAACTTCTGTATAGTAAAGTAAATCATCATACTACTAAAGCAGTTGCCCAAAATACAAGAAAAAAATCTTAACAAGCATCTGACACAGGATTGGTGGCTAAATTATACAAGAAGTCAAAATATGAATACACACATACCAATTACAGATTCCCCTCTTCCTTCTTCCCACCCTTCCAGTCTCCCCCTCTCAACCCACCCTCCCATTCCATCCTACAAGATGGTAAGGCCTCCCATGGGGAGTCAGCAGAGCCTGGTAAATTTAGTAGAGGCAGGTCCAAGCCCCTCCCAATGCCTCAAGGCTGTTTTAGATGTTAGAATTACTTGTTTATGGAATATGGCAGAACAGTGCTTTTGCAAGGCATTGTATTTAGTCAAATTTTTAACTGAAAGTTTGTGATGGTTTGAAAGGGGATTTCCCTCATAAGCTCATATGTTTGCATACTTTAACCCTAGTTGGTAGAACTGTTTGTGAAAGATTAGGAGGTGTGGCCTTGTTGGGGGAGGTGTGTCAGGGGCAGGCTTTAAGAGTGCAGAAGCCTCCTGCTCTCCTCAGTGCATACTTGAATCCCTTCTTTCCTGAAGTCAAAGTAAGACAGTAAATTTGAGGCCACTATGAGCTCTGTGGTAAGTTCCAGTAAAACTTGAAGTATATAGAAATTCTATCTCACACTCAGCAAAATGTGAAAAAAGGAAAAACTTCACTGCCAGTATTTGCTTTCATTATATGTGATTCATCAAGAAAGAGGGAGGAAGAAAACATACCCACGGCACAAAGGAGACACTTACTTATCTCACTGAAATTCTGATTTTCTGGGGTTCCAGTGAAGAGGGTAGCTTTTTGCCATGATGAAATGTATACTGTTTATGTATGCTGTGTGTGTGTATGGAAATAAATATGATACTAAACTTCTAAGTATTATAAGCCTGAGGAAAATGAAACAGGGTGGAACTAAATAAGTAATTTAGTTCTACTTTTGACAATAGTGAGGATTGGAATAAAAGAGTTGCATGCAGCTTTTGAAGACTGAGGAGCATTTAGGAATTCCTTTAGATACCAGATAGTCTTCATAATAGTTGGAACTGGTTATCTTTTCAGTGGGCCTTGAAATTTTTCTGGTCATACAGAACATGCACTGTTGCAAACAGCAAGTAATTAGGGGAAGTGAGCAGTTTAGTCCCACATTCACTCTGTCTGGATGTAAAAACAGACAAACAGAGTGGCCTCCTATCAATCTCAAACCGACTTTCTTCTTACAGCAGATTGTTAATGGTATGCCCACAGGTTTCCATAGAGAAAATACCATATAGTAAGCACAGGTTCCATTATTCTCTATGTAGAGACCTTAATGAGCTATTTCTGCAGAGACTGAGTTGAGTCTGACAATACAGCTAAAACCAGGTTGTGCTGTATAAACTGCATGATAAAGAATTTTCTTGTGATACATAAATCTGGCCCCAGGCTGTGTCTGTAGAATAGAATTCTACCTGGCTGAAAAGGTCTCTTGGTATAATTTGTTGCAACCTGTCTTCCCAATTCTCCAGAACTACATGTCTTAATGAGCCACAGCAAATTGGACAGGTCAATTCATAGCTGCTGTCATATACCGTAACCACAACCTCAATTAAATTATGGATTGCTTCTTAGCATTGCTCATTGGGATTGACTGAAACAATAGCACAGAGTATTCTCATTAACCCCTTGATCAAACCATAAGCACACATACCGGGTACTTCTACAGGGAAGCTATTGCTTTTCTATTACATTATTGCATAATGATTGACAGAAAATGCTATAACTACCTCCCAAGTATCTAACTAGTAATTTTTTTTTTTACCATATATGCTATCAACTACATAAAAAAGAGGGGAAAAAACATACTAATTTAGAGCCCCTGTAAAAACTGTTGCTGAATCTCTAGAATAGCACAATATATTTATTTGCAAAACATGTATTGCATTCCTTATGTGAGTTAGGCTGATTATTCATGAATTAACAACGTTTCATGAATTATCATTTTCAAATGAATTTTTCAATTAAAACTTTTAAAATAAAATGTAAAACAAAAATAAAAAATGAATTCTAAACCAATATAGTATTAGCAATTTATAACACTAATTTTCTGTTTGTTTTAATTATAAAAAAAGAATTAAAGAGTTACTACAATGTTTCTTTTTTAAAAATTAAATTCATTTGTATTGTTTTTTGAAGGTTTGCCTGTGTTCTTTTAAGTGGATCACACACATTCCTGGTACACAAGATCAGAGAACAGCATCAGATACCCCAGAACTGGTCTTATAGATGGTTATGAGCCACTCTGTGGGTTCTGGGAACCAAAGCCTGGATCTTCTGCAAGGGCACAAAGTACTCTTCACTTCTGAATCATATCTCCAGAATGTTTTTGATTTTTAACTTCATTTAAACCATGAAAAAATAAATGAGAAGTACCATTTATCAGGTATTGGATATAACAATAAGAGTACATTGAAATATATGAGACAATTTGGCTACAATATACTTGATACAAATTTTCACGGTTGTTATTCAATCCATGACACCATTACAATGCAGTGATGAAGGTCAGACCTAAAACCTAAGGCATGCCATTCAGGCAGGATCTCTGATACTGAACTAAATCATTATGATGCTTTAAAGAAAGAAGTATTTAAGGAAAAAAAAACCCTCTCTCTTTAACTAAACTTCTACTTGGCTCCTCTAAATAGGATTCTCCAGTAGGCCTACACTTTGGGACTTTCACAGTCTCTCTGAATTGTTAGCTTACTATGAGTTCTTTTTTTTTTTTAACTCCATCATAATATTTTTACTAATTATGTGGCAGTATCCCATAATGCAGCCCATCACATAGTTTTGCTAAGTTACTGCAAGTTGACACAGCCTTCTTCTACCTCTGATCATGTTCTTCCTGGGGTCAGGTTCTTTATCCTCTACCATTCCTCAAGTGACACCTTATTATGCTTGACTAATTTTAGGGAGAATTATATTGTCTGTATAGCCACACCCCCCACTTGCCCATGTCCCCTCTGGGGAACTGCATACTCACTGACTATTATTCTGTCATCTCTTGTAGCTTCTTTTTTTAGTTTTATTCAGTATTGAGCCAAGTGTGCTTCGTCTTGATTTTATAGCCCTGCTCCATATGTAGTGTGATACCCTCTTCTCAACAAAACCTTCCTTTATGTTCACTAAAATAAGATAATAAGACCTATCTCATTAATAGCATCAAGTGCTATATAGATTCGAGTGGAGATCATGTTTAGGCTTATGGAGAAATAGATCATTAAACTGATAAATGAAATTTTAGTTCATTCTTGAAGAACATAGAATTTTGTGTGTATCAAACAGGCCTAAATGAAGGTTGTTCCAGATACAACAAATAGCAATGATAAACGTCATGTTGAAGCTGGAGTAGCTGTGCCTCCAATCTAACATGAAGACATGTCATTCAAATGAGTCTTTGTTCTAAAAATAAAGATGAGTCCTCTGAAATTCTATCTGCTGTGATTTACAGTGGGAGAAGACAGAAACTGTACATTGACATTTTGAAGTCCACGGTAATCTTTAATAAGCAAATTACAACCCAATGGTTTCCAGAAATCTCTGACAACACTGATGAGGGATCATTTGTGAGGTGGTTATCAGCAGATGCTTTTCCTTTCACCTGGAATTAATTATGCCAGAATCACATACAGCAAAGCTATGATACACTTACATTAAGTTACTCAGCTTTGTCATGTGGTTCCAGCCTTTCCCTAGTCTAGTTATTTTTATATGGCTTTCAGATTAATCATCTTCAAAATGATTTATGCAGCTTCTATTTATGTAACCTCCAGTATAGCAGTTCCTTTAAACATTAAGAGAGCTGTGGCCCTTATGTACCACACATTCTGAAATTTAAAACATACTGTAGTGTTACATAAAAGCAAAATGGTTAAAAATTCTTGATCAAGCCAACATTTTTCAGTACTTATTTCATATTGAAAAAATTATCCAGGAAAATGTTTTAACAACTTCTTTATTTTATCCAAAGAAAGTTGGTTAAAACTGTTTCACGATCAGATTCACTCACTGTTGAATTTAAATTAATCCCAAGAACCTCTAAGATACTTTCTTCCTAAATGTTCTCTATAGAACACTGTAAGTGTGGAATATTTACATTCACACAGCACTCAGTTCAGCTGTGACAAGAGAAACTGCCCATTTCATACCAAATCAATACATTTCAAAAGCTAGCCCAAGTTCAGTTTCTTCATTTAATTTTTCATTAAGGCATCCATAATTCCTCCTTATTAATTCTTCTCATAGAAAAGAAGTTTGAAACAAATAAATATAAAATGGCATATGTCATATTTAGTGATGGATGGCCAAAGATACATTCCTTAAATTCCTCACTGGAATTAATTTATAAAGTCCTCAGAAGTGCATATCTCTTATTAAATTCCCATCTTTTTGGTACAGCTCTTTTATTTCTTCACAACTTTAACACTGAATTATGAAAATAAATAATAAACCCCAAATATACCAAGTCATTTAATTTTTAAGAAGGACTGTGTGTGTACACACAGACAATATGATGTTGCTTAGAAATTCCATCTGATGAATATCAGATTAATTTCCAAGATGACAAATCAGAACTATCCATAAGTGTTAATAAATTTCAGAAAGTCCAAAGAGCCAAAAAGTACATCAACATGCATGATCAGGAATCCCATGGAATTCACAGGACAAGGGGCTTCAGTGATGTATTCAACATAAAAACATTTTCCTCTAATGGATGCAGATTATATCCACTGCTTTTGAGACACATATGCCATTATGAGTGTGCTCATACATACTTTGTGATAATTTAGGAATACAAATACTTTACACTATAATCTGAATACACTATAAATTTGAATATAGACATTTCAAGTAATAATGAGATATAAAGTGCTGGTGAGTCTTTTAATATTTTTTTCTTAAAGGCTGAATTTGTACTGAAGCAGGAAAATTAGTTATAAAAATACCTGTCCCCAAATAGCCAAGATGTCCATTTCAGTTGTACAGTAAGGGTATGTTTATCACATTCTGTCCCACTGGTAGACCTTTTCTGAGTATGTTATATTAGGATATAGAAATATTAATTTGTGGGGATTGCACCATTATTGGTAAATAATATGAGAATTCATTAGCTTCCATGAAGAGGGAGGTGTAGTGGGTAGCCATTCCAGCTTTGGTCTGGAAGTTCCAATCCCCAATAAGGCTTCCGTAACTATCACGCCTACAAGGCGGGGCCAAGGGAGGGCCTGAAGACCTGAGATCGGGACTTGCGGCGCTCTCTTGTTTCCTGGACCTGGACGCGAGAGGTAGACCGAGGAGAGTTCTCCAGAGAACACCGC
>CABHPQ010174764.1:0-34685 GCA_902168405.1 Peromyscus aztecus
AAAAAAAAAATTAGAAAGAGAGATCAGCATCACTGAGGTGATCTTCTGGAAATTATTTCCTCAGGACCAGCACACAGAAACTGTGGTTCAAGGGAGCTGAGACTGTATATCAAGCTGGCAGCAGAATTTGGCAAACAGTGTGTAAGAGTCTCCCATACGGTACTGGTTTTGAAGGTTGTGGGAAGCAGCTAAGGCTTGGCACTATGTGACAAGAGTCCCCAAAGAGAGGCCAGGAGGCCATTGGTGACGGTGCAGCCTCAGTTGCAGTAGAGATCCCAGGATATTAGAGATGTTAGAATAGTGGGATGAGCATCAGAGACAGTGACGGGGGTGAAGTAGGGCCGGCCTGAGCCTGTTGGAGAAGCTGTGTGTGCTGTGAGGGCAGAGCTGGAGAAGAAGGGCTGCTGAAGCCCTTTGGAGCCCAGAAGATCATGAGTGAGTCTCAGATGCTGGACAATGAGCTACAAGATTTGATTTATGTGGTTCGATGTTGGTTTTGCTTTTATTTGATTGTCAATTCCCTGATTATTCCTTTATGGAATAAGAAAGTATGTAACTTATTTTTCATTTTACAGGAACCCACAGTTAATAATCACAGTTAAGAGACTTTGGACTTTAAGAGAGATCTTGGACTTTAAAGTGTTGAAAAATTTAAAGACTGTGGAACTTAAAAGTAGAACTGTTGTTTGTTTGTTTGTTAGGCTGTTGGGTTGTTTGGTTGTTTGTTTGGTTTTTGAGACAGGGTCTTACTATGTACCCCAGGCTGTCTTGGACTTGTAATGCAGACCACTGACCTCAAACTCACAAAGATTCACCTGCATCTGCCTCCTAGGTGCTGGGATTAAAAGCGTGCACCCCCATGGCCAGTCTGAACTGTGTTTATATTGTGATATTAACGTGAGATCTTGGGGCCAAGAAATTAAAAGGGTATGGACTAAAGAAGTGTGTGTTTGTGTGTCAAAGCTGCCATGTGGTGGAATGTCGCAGTTTTTGTCAACTTCACACAGAAGAGGTACTCTCTATTAAGGTATCACCTCTATCACATTGGTCTGTGAGCACATTTTCTTGATTGCTGAATAATGTGTGGTACCACCCCTGGGCAGATGCGCCTGGACTGTATAAGAAAGCCAGTTGAATGTGAGCCTGAGAGTGACCAGTAAGCAAGCCAGTAAGTAGTGTTCCTCTATGGTCTTTGCTTCAGTTCCTGCCTCTAGGTTCCGTCCCTTTTTCCTTTTCCTTTTCAAGACAAGACTCTTCTGCATATCCCTGGCTGTCCTGGAACTCGCCCTGTAGACTGACCTCAAACTCAGAGATCCACCTGTCTGTCTCCGCCTCCCCGGGCGCTGGCATGAAAAGTGTGTGCCACCCAGCATCCAGGTTCCTTCTTGACTTGTGTGACCAGGGAAGGGGAAGGCGTTGGTAAAATAAACCCTTTCCTCCCCAAGTTGCTTTAGGTCATGGTGTTTTATCATAGCAATAGAGAGAAACTAAGTAGGACAACAGCATTTGGGACAGGAGTGATACTGTCCCACATCACAGGGAAGTGATTGATTACCCACAAGGCAATGAGCAGAGGGTGCTCTGAACTCAGAGACTAGCCCTGACAGCTGGAGGACACACTGAGGATGGAGGAGCACCGGGGATGTGGAGGGAGCAGGCAAACAAATGACAGACACCACCCAGCGCGTGGGACAGGGTGAGGATGGGGCAGATGCCGGTGTAAATATTTACACCGTTCATTGCAGTTTGCAAATTCCTCTCGAGCCAGCGATGGCATTTAGTCCTTTCTGAAGCCAGGAAGGGGAGGCGACCAATCCTGCTAACTCCACCTACCAGCAAAACAAGGCTGCCCTGGGGGCCCGAGGGACATCAAGGATAGTGCATAGATAGCTCTGTCCTTTATCGGGGACTATGGGGGTCCAACCCCTTGATAGTCCCCTCCCAGGGTCCGGGAAGAATCTACAACCAGCTGATAATTAATCTTTGATGAAATGAAATGAATCTATGTACAGGAAACTCTTTTAGTTCATACACTTTATTATTCTGTGATAGTTCTCTCTCCACACAGCTTCTGTTCTGCTCTCGTATCTAGCTCCTTTCTTGCCTGATTTCTCTGTTTGTCTACTGTTCCCTCTTAAGTTCTATCTTAATTCTCTCATCTTAATTCTGCCTCATCTAGGTCCTTTTCACTTTGTTCTTACCCCACTAGGGCTTTTCCCATCTGACTCTTCCTCATCTTCCATCTCGTTCCTCTAGTACTCTCTTCTAGCCCTTCAATCTAGTTCTTCCCCATCTCAGTTTGTTCCTCTCAAGTTCTTACCCATCTAGTTCTTCCATCCTCCTTTTTCTTCTCCCCTGTGCCCTGGGAGTCCCGGTATATAAAGGGAGGGTCCGAGCTAAATTATGTAAAGCTATTACTTAACGTCCACCTCTCCTAGGCGGTGTCTCCTTGCGGAATTTACTGTAAGTCAGGAGACTTGCATGCAGACTGCTATCACTGTTAGTCCTTGAAAGTTGGGCGCCCACCTGGGTGGTGTTTCCTGTAGTCCTTGAAAGTGGCTAGGGGAGATAATCTGATTCCAGAGAAAGCCTTTCCTGAGGCTGTTCTCCAAGTACCTGGAATGTGTATGTCCAGAGAGTGATCAGTCCACACTGTTAGTCCTTCTTAGGGGAAAGTCAATAGGAAAAACTATGAAGGCACACATGATTTTCATAACAGAATACAGCTGATATATAACAAGCCAAGTAACACCAAAAACTCCTTGGGATTTGGCTTCCTCTGGAGGAATTCCCTGATCCCTCCAGGTAGCGACTTTGCCATAACCAGCTGAGTTATTATGATATATTCCTGAGGCCTGCAACAGTCCTTTCCTTTTGAAAAACAAGGGAAGTAGAGGTCTCTTTCAGGGGCTTGACAGGTTTGGAGCTCTGAGAAACTTGGGGTCATCAAGCTGGAAGAAGGAGCAGCTGGGTGAGGAATCTGTGGCACAGAGATGGCAAGTGAGTGGCCCGGGTCACACAGTAATTCAGCAATGGGACTAGAACCTGCTCAGGTTTGACATTTTAACCCCACACACTGCAGGCCGATGATGCAGCAATACGGAAGTAAGGCAGAGAGAGAGAGAGAGAGAGAGAGAGAGAGAGAGAGAGAGAGAGAGAAGTCAAGACCAGCCTGGCTTCTTCTCAAGTTCTTCAAAGACCAGTCTCCCTTTGGACTCAAACTCTGGATGTGGTTTTCATGGGAACAGAACTAGCCTTAGGGATTCCCAAAGACACAAGCCAGCACCAACTCAAGATGGCTTTCAGCTATTTGAGGAATAGCAGCAGCTCAGCTGGAGGGACTCAAAGGAGATCAGACCTGCTTAGTGTCACCCTCAGGACACAGGGTAACAAGATGGTTACCCAGGGCCCAGACCAGTTCCCACTGGGAACAAAAGATAAGAAGGTCACAGGTCTCCAGGATGGGTTGCCCAGCAAATATCCATCCCCGGAAGAGGCTGTGGCGGACCACTGTGTAGGGTCCAGGATGCCTCTGCCTTCCTGCATACCACCTGAGGCACAGTCAGTGTATCGTTGTGCCTGTCCTCGGTAGAAATGAACTTGGTGCTACCCTTTTGACTTCTGTAATGTTGGGTGGCTATCAACCTTACTTAGGTCCTGAACCTCTGGTCATCTGGAAGGAAGGTCTTATATCAGACCCCTAAGCTCAAGTCCATGGAAACACTGTGTGTCACACCCCAGCCCAAGGGTCCTTCCACAGTCCTCTGTCTCCCTCCGAAGGTTCAGTACCACACCTCGTGCTTTCTGAAGCTCCGCTTTGCAAACACTTCTGAGCCTCCCTGTGACTGAAGATCTTCACTGATCATGTTTAGGGCCTGCCTCCCCCAATGCCTCCATTCCCAAGAGCACACCCCCTTCTGACCTGGTCAGTAGCTTCATCCATTCTGGAGTGGGCTGTGTAACAGCACAGCTCCCCAGAAGGGATGACCAGGGCCCTCTGGGGTTCTCCCCAGAGCTAGCAGAGAGGACCAGGGGCTGGAACCATTGTCCTCAACAGCCAAAGGATGCCAAGAACTTGGCTATGCCCTTGAACGTGTCCTGGTCAGGATGATAAAGCCACTGCTCAGCTCAGCGGTCTGACCCATGCCCTGCAGGGACAGGTGTGGACAACTGGGGTGTGAGACAAGGACTGAGCATGGGATCGGGGGACACTGGAGGTTTCGTGAGGAATAAGTGTCCTTCGACCAGCATTCGAGCACCCTGGCTACAGAGCACCTCTCTCTTCTCTCAGTCTCTGTCCCTAGTCCCCCACTGTCCTCTCCTTCCTCTTTCTCCCGCTGTGTCTTTATCTAACTTCTATTATTTAACTTTTAACTTTTATTCAGTTCAGCTGCCCTCCACCTCTGCCTGGCAAGCATGCAGTGACAGAGTCTTTGGGTTCCTACCCATCTTCCCTTCAAAGAAGCCCCAGAAATGAGGGAGCTAGGACCCACCCTAGAATCCTGAACTTGAAAGAATTAGAAATGACCACCAAGGGAATTTGATACAGATTAAAAATTAAGGAATAATTTACATGCCATACCACTTGGGCATCCTAAGGTATGGCTCAATGGTTTTGACATTAGAGTCTGTGCCCTTGGCCAGTATATCCTACATCCTCAGAAAGTCCCTCTCTTCCCTGACCCATCAGTTCCCACCTCTGTAGAAGTAGCCACCCATTGGAGTCTTTTTCCACAGTGGGCTGTAACCATTAAAGAGCTTATGGGAGTGGTGTTGTCCTTTGACTGTGACCCTTGATGCTCAGCACAGTCCTAGGAGGTTCATCCACATCATTGTGTATATGGGTCTCTTATCGGGAGTAGTGTCTTGGTCTGCTCCAGCAAACTTGGTTTGTGGTTACGGCTTTTTTTTTTCCCCCTATGGACATCTTCTTACTATGCCTTCACATGCCCTTCTTCAGTGTGTGAGTGTGTGTGTGTGTGTGTGTGTGTGTGTGTGTGTGTGTGCGCGCGCGCGCAGAGGATGGGGGAACAAGAATGCACCCACTTTCCTGGAGTTTTATAAGAACACAAATCCTGTTGGATTAATGCTCCATCTTCATGACCCATGTAACCTTAATCACTTTTACAGAATCCTCATCTCCAAACTGAGATGCAGTGTGGTTAGCACATCCGCATGTAACTTCTAGGAGGGACTTGAACATTCAGCCCAGAACAGGTTGATGGCTTTGCCTCCCTTTGTTGCAGGGTGAGCGGCTTTCCAGTGTAGGGGTTGGTTACATAGGTGTGCTTGCCTGGTGTCTTCCTCACCTGTTGATGGGCATTTAGGTTGTTTCCCACTGGGGCTACTGTGAACAAACATGCCATGAACATGTATGCACCAGGATTTTGGTTAACCAATAGAGAATACCCTAGTGCACTGATAGCAAGTTCCAGCAGCCTTCAGGAATAGCTTGATCCAGGGGCTCTGAGTCTCGGCACCCTCCACACCATTTTTTCTACTAATGGCCTTGATCTTGCTGTTCGCATGAGCTCATTCCCAGGCTGCACCTCCTCATGCAGCTCAGCTTTTCTGTCTCTCTTATGAGCAAATGTAGAGACAGTTCTGTGCCACGCCCCGAGCTCTGGGTTGGGGAGGAATGAGTGCCCTCCTGACACTCACAGTGCCATGGAACCTGGAACAGGTGGACACAGATCTGCACAGAACTGTCTACAGGCCTGGATTTTGAGTACAGTAAGGGGTTCTGCAGAGTGGATGGAGCCATATTGTGACCATCCTGCAGGCTCCCAGGTTCCGTTCCTCTTTCTCCAGAGTCTCAATTTTGCAGCCAGATGAAGTCTTCCAGACAGCCAATGTCCATGCGGGCTGTTTGTTTGCTTCTAATCAGGGGCTTGTTTATGAAACACGGCTTGGGAAAGCATTCCTTGTTCAAATAGACATTCAAGTCCTGCAGGAGAATTCCATGTTCTTGAGGTTGAGGACTTGGCGTTCCACACCAGTGTTATTCCCTCCTTAAGGACTTTCCGCTCAGTCACCGGGGCTAGCGAGATGGGTTATTTATTGGCCAGACTAAATGTGTGTTCTTTGGCCATAAAACTGGTACCAGTGCCCTGGGTGAGACAGACTTGTCTCTGTGGAAAAAGCTCTGATGATCATACACTCCTATACCATCTGAGGGTGAGAGGTTCTGGCTAGGTGTGGATTTTCTGTCTCAAACGTTTGTGAGGTGAGGGCCTTCATGCGTGGTGCATGCCAGCAATTGGACCAGACTCTGGGGGCACAGCTCCAAGCAAGACAAACCTGGCTGTATCTCTGGTGGAGCTCAGGGTTGGTTCACCCCATGAGCTTTGGCATGTTACCTATGGTATGACTCACGATGTTTGCCACGAAGAGGATATATCTGGGTGACCCAGCCTAGAGAAGGATACAATGACATCAGGCCTGAAGACATGTAGCAGGTGGACATGATGTCACAGAAGAAAAGAAAGGCACACACAGGTGGGGGGGGTGGACAGTACATGCAAAGGCAGTGAGTTGGGGACAGTTGAGCAACCAAGAGAAACAGGTGTGGGTGGAGCAGGGTGAAAGGCCAAGTCACACCAGGCCCTGTGTGGGTCAGGCATCTGTAGTTTATTCTAAAAGCCGTGGGAGCCACCCATGGGAGGTGTGAGCAGGAGGCGGGCAATGCTGCCTCCCTGGGTCCTTGTGCCAGTCTACCCTCAGCCTATCTCTTCCTCTGACCCTGCCCACAGCCCTGCTCACCTCTTATCATTCCTCTCCCAGCCGTAGAACCTGCTAGTGACTTTTCACTTCAGACACCAAATCGAAATCCTTTGCAGGGCTTGAAGTGTTGGTAATTGGTCAAGGCTTGGAAGAGCGAGCAAGTGTGTGGGAGGTCACCGGAAACTATTATTGTCTTTCACTGTCGGGCCATAAGCTGATTTATGAAACAACTTTTTAGAACACTTAGCAGGGGTGTGAGCCAGGAACACAGCATGGTGGTTGTCACCATCATCACTGATTGTCTTCATTAAGCCAGGGTTACTGTGCCGAGTCATTTCCACACTGTATTGGCTCACCACTGTTACGAACCACAACAGCCCAAAGTTTAGTCACTTAGACCAGCGAGTGCCAGCTCACAGTTCTGTGGACGGCAGTGTAGGCTGGCCTCAGCTGGGCGGTTCTGCCGTTGACTGCTCTCTCCAGCGTGTTTGTGGTAGCCAACAAGCTGCAAGCCGGCTTCTGGGGACTGCCTGAAGTTGGGCAGAATCAGTGGGGATGACGGGTCATATATATCTGCTTATCCTTCCTGTTAGATTGGGCCCCTCCCTAGGGTGGTGTCAGATCCCCAAATGAGAAAAGATATTCAGTTGCATCAGGGTACCGGGCTCCAATGACAAGGTGAGAAAAAGCTCCTACCTCTTGACAGGGTCTTGACAGTGACCTCATCGCTAGGGAGCATGGATGGGGAGAAGGGTGAAAGTTTGAATCATTTCATCCTCAATAAGATGAGTCAAGTCTAGTCTGACAAATGGGAAGGCTGAGCTACAAAGAAACATGTCTTACTCAAGAAACTGACAAATATTACAATTGAAACTTAAACCTCAGAGTTTATTTAGGTTCTGGAGACCAGGTCTCTATGTAGGCCAGGATGACAAACTCGTGATCCTCCTGCCGCAGCTTGAATACTGGGATCTGAGGAGAGTGCAGCCATGCCTGGCTCAACCCTCAGTTTATGACTCTAATTTAATCTCGTGTTTTGGACCCTCAGGACATATTGTCCACACCACTCACATGATAGTCTAAGTTAAGGGAGCATATTTTTCAGGATACCAGGCCTCTTCATCATCGTCATATTTATTGTTTGTCTGTGATATACAGGGACTGCCCATGACTCACACAAATCAATTTGTCTCATCCTTCCCAAAGTCCTAGGAGGGACTATTGTCCTTAGCACTCAGTACCCATGGGAGGCTGGTCTCAGGATCTCCACAGGAATTAAAATCTGTGGCTGCTCAACAAACCCTTGTATAAAATTCAGGGTACAATCCATACATTGTCCTCCTGTAGAGTCAGTGTGCTGGGTAATGATGCTTCCATCAACCACGTCCCACCTGTGACCGTTGTCACATTCGATCATGTTACCTAGTGATCTTGCCATCTACATAAGGACAAACCATGACACTCACACAACAGAATTGTCTACCAGAACATCCTAAATGTATCCTTGATATTAGAGTGGCTGCGCTTTAAGCCAGTAATGCAGTGTGAATGATGTACGGTGCTGTGACCCTGCATTGCTCAGGGAACAATGTGTGCGTGGGGCAGGGGAGGGGGGACTGTATATGTCTAGTACTTAAGCAACTTTCTTTTCTAGTTGGGAAAGGATTTCACCCTGTAACCCAGGTTGACCTCAAACTCATAACATAGCCTAGGCTGACCTCAAACTTGCATGGCTACCCTCCTGCCTCAGCCTCTAGAATGCTGGGATTACTGGTGAGAGCCAGCCATGTTGGGCCAGGTGTACTTTTCTACAGAACAAGTTTGATTTTCATTTGGTGGCTCTACAGGTGCAGACAGGGCAGGCTGGGTGTGTAGATTGACAGTTCTCCCATGGTGTGAGTCAGGATTTGAAATTTCAGGAGGGGCCTTGGGGTGTACTTCAGTGGTCAACTGCTTGTCCGGAATGCTCGAGGCCCCAGGCTTAATCTCAGCAACATAGACAACATCCATGGGTGGGGGGACTGCTGTTCTCATTTTGGTTTGCCCCACAATTAGGACAACATCTGGTGTCCCATTCATATATTCCATATATTCTCTCTCTCTCTCTCTCTCTCTCTCTCTCTCTCTCTCTCTCTCTCTCTGGTTTTTCGAGACAGGGTTTCTCTGTGTGGCTTTGCGCCTTTCCTGGAACTCGCTCTGTAGACCAGGCTGGCCTCGAACTCACAGAGATCCACCTGCCTCTGCCTCCCGAGTGCTGGGATTAAAGGCGTGTGCCATCACCACCCGGTTTTAAATGTGTAGCCCAGGCTGGCCTCGAACTCGTGATCCTCCTCCTTCAGCAAATCCTACCGGCGTGTGCCACCACAACCGGCCCGTTCATATTCTCTTTCCAAATATGAGCAGACAGAGGCCCAAGTGGAGCACTAGAGGCCCAAAATCACACAAAGTGGGACTAAACGCAGGTCCCCTTTTGCTCCCCGTGGTGGCCTGGGACACCTTCATTACAGAGGCTGATGAAAGAATAAACAGATGATTGGGGTGTACATAGTCTGTCTTCCTTGAGGTGCCACCAGCCAAACCTAGTCCCCGAGTATAGCCCCGAGAGCACTTTGTGACCACTTCGCACAGTGGAAGAACCCTGACCCAGGAGCCAAAGGCACAGGTATGCAGTCCTTGGTTGATGCATAATCTCGGCTGAGTCAGCGAAGGGAGGTCCTGGCTTTCTTCATCTGAAATACTGGGCAGTGAATCCCCACCTGCATCCCTGGCCCAAGTCGAAGGTCAGATTCACCAGAAACTCGGAACGGGGTTCTCTACTAAGCTCACCAGCCCCACTGGCTGTGGCATGGTCTGGGCCCCATGTTAGGAGAACCCCGACCTCCCTTCCATCTGTACTTCCCGAACCTCTCCTTGTAATGGCACCTAGGTGTCTAAGCTTTATCTGTTGGTCTGTTGGCCAGACAGCACAGCTCAGGATAAGAAGAGTTTGAGAACATTGCCCAACCGAAGCCACTCAAAGAAGCAAAGCAAAAAACGGGAACACTGATACAGTGCTAGTGCCATGTAAGGTAGACTGGCTACTTTGGAAAGCATGGTCATTTCCTAAGAGGTTAAACACCCTCATCTTATGGCCTGACCTTTCTCCTCCTTCAATATTTATTCAAGAGAAAAAAAGTCTAACCATGTGTGGTGGTGGTGCATGCCTGCCGCCCCAGCACTCTGGACCCTGGAGGCTTAGATTAAGAATTCAGTGTTATCTTCAGCTACCTCGCAAGTACAAGACCAACCTGGCAAACACGAGACCCTGTCTTTAAAGAGAGAGAGAGAGAGAGAGAGAGAGAGAGAGAGAGAGAGAGAGAGAGAGCTGACATTAAACACATTAGACTTGTAGTGACTTTATTTTCAAAAGCCCAGAACCCCAAACAACTCAAGCATCTCTCAGCGGGCGAAAGTGAGACAGATGGCTGGTACACACTGCATGGAATTGTAGTCAGCAAGGAAAATGAATGAGCCTGATGTACATGGCGTGAGTGAATCCCACAGTGGTTAGACACTTGCGGAATATGACATTTTGGTCAATGACTAACCACGTATATGACAATGGTGCCATTCAATCCCTGTATGCTGTGTGGAAAATGCCAGAAGAAGAAACAGCATACTCTTTGGTTCTATTTACATAAAATTCTAAAACATGCAAACTAAAGAAGGATAGGGCTTGGGAGTGCTGGGGATGGAGCAGCGAGGGACAGACCACAACGGGGTATGAGGAACCTTCTGGGGGTGATGCCCACATCTGTCATCGTTTGTGGCAGTACCTTAATAAAACACGTCTCCAAGGGGGGGATCAGTGGGCTGGTGAACGAGCCCAAGAGAATCTGTAGAGAAATGCTGGTTCAACGCTATTTAAAACATCTCAGCGCGGAGAAGAAGGGAAGCTTCCAGATTCCATGCATGAAACCAGCATAACTTGGGCACCAAGAATCTGGCAGGAACATTGCTTTTGTGAGCACGAGGCTCTGTGTGCAGCACACTCAGGGTTGTTACTAAGTCAACAGCCTGTAGCTGACCTAGATTCCCAGCAGCTGCTGTCTCCTCCTACTTTCCAATGGATGCTCCTGCACAGTTCTTTGACTGAGTTCAAGACCGGCCTGGGCTTCAGAGCAAGACCCTGCCTTAAAATAAGATCGAACAAATAAAGGGGGAGGGGAGTTCATTGGTAAAGCACTTGCCTAGCCTACTTGACACCCTGGGTTAGTTTCTTAGCTCATTTGGTGGGGGAGTGCAGGGAGTACACTGGGGAGATGGCTCAGCAGTTAAAATACACAGCTCAGCAGTTAAAATATTTGCCATGCACGCAAGAGGACCCACGCAAATATCAGATGGCCTTCTTCAAATTTCAGCCCTGGGGATGGGCTCCCTGGAGCACACTGGCCAGTGAAATGATCATATCAGCAAGCTCTGATTTAATTGAGAGATTCTACCTCAAAGAATAAGGTGGAAGAGTGATTGAGGAAAATTCCCAATGTCAACTTTGGGGCTCCACATCCATGAGCACATATATGTGAACACACACACTACATACCATACATACACATGAAAAGAAGAAAGTGGGAGAAAGCCGTTTCTTCCATTTTTAAAATTACTGTTGTTTGAGACAGGGTTTCACTGTGTCGCCCTGGCTGGCCTGAAACTCTCTATGCAGACCAGATTGGGATCAAAGGTATGCACCACCATACCATGCCTTCCCTCCTGCCTTTAAAATTAAGGTATACTTTTTATTCTACAAGTACCCTTTTGTGCATTGTAGAATGACTGTCTTGTCTAAGAATGCAGTTCCTATTACTCTCTAATGATTTATATCTAAGCCTTGATAGCATTCTACAAAATAAACAGGGGAGGTTTTGCCCCAAATCTATCTACTGAAAGAAATTTCAGATCACTCAGGTTAAGTGAAGCAGCTATAGAAACAGTTCTGGATACTGACAAATTTCTTAGGAATTTAGTTAAAATTGGGCTTTCAAAATTCTGCAATCACATCCTCAGACATCACTTTCCATTTTTGAAGCTCTATAAGAAACCAGTGAGAGAAGAGAATTACTCATAACAGTAAATAACAAACAGCTTGGCGAGCCTGGGCAAGTGCTGGGTGAGGTGGTGTCACATGCCTGGTGTCACATGCCTGGTGTCACATGCCTGGTGTCACATGCCTGGCGTCCCAGCACTTGAGAGGTGGAGGCAGGCAGATCAGTTTAGGTCATTCTGGACTATCTAGTAAGTGTGAGGCCAGCCTGGGCTGCAAGAGACTCTGCTTGAAAAAAAAATGTAAGTTAAGTTGTGAAGATACCCACGGACACATTTTTATTTTTTAATTTTTTTGAGACAGGGTTTCTCTGTGTAGTTCTGGCTGTCCCGGAACTCACTCTGTAAACCAGGCTGGCCTCAAACTCACAGAGATCTGCCTGCCTCTGCCTCCCGAGTGCTGAGATTAAAGGCGTGTGTTACCGCCTCCTGGCTCCACAGACACATTTTTAAGATGTCTTGGGTGCATCTGGATCTGGGCAGAAGATCATCGGGCATGGGTGGGGACTGACAGTCTAGTAGTAGTGAACACTTAGAACATAAATAAGAAAACAAAATGGAGTGCTCCACAAGATGGCGGCTCCTGCTCAACATCCCGACATCAGGACACTCTGAAGGCAGAAGCAAGTCCTTGGGTGTAACCAACAATGCCCTGGGATCAGGCAGCCTACGCCAATTATGAGCAGGGACCAAAAAGTCTGCAAGGACAAGACAAACCTCAGCACACAGGGGTTATATACTCTAGCAACAAGGGACCCTTCCAGTGACCACACCTCCCACCAGGATTTCCTGCTGCTGACCTGGCTCTGACCTTCATGACCATTGCACATGGCACCCTGGCTAAGCACAACTGAGACCATGACCAGTTTGCCCCCTCACTCTCAGAAAGCATCTGCTGCGGATGTTCATTGCCCCTCCTCCACCTCCATCGGGTGTGGATGTGGTTAGTGGTGTACTGTGCACTGGGCAATCAGACCTGCAGCCCACTTCATGCCATCTCAACCCACTGTCTAAAAGTGAATTCTGCCTCCAGACATGGTGAGCATCACTTAGAGCTAGACTGTTGTGTTGTTAGATTCATTTGCTGTGAGTTTTCCCCTTTTCTATGTGTGAACAATAAGCCATGCATTCAAAAAAGACCCCTGACGGTCTGCCTCTCTGTGACATGTAAGTCATGTTCAAGATGCTAGTCATTCTATCCACCCCTGACAGATGTATAGGCTAGTGGGGAAAATGAGTCAAACCAAGTGGTGGGGAAAAATAAAATGCAGACAATACCACAGACCTGAGAACATTATTTCTTTTTTTCTTTAAAAAAAAAAAAAAAAAGGAGGGAGAGGGAGTTGAAGCTGGAGAGATGGTTTAGTGGTTAGGAACACTCGCTGCTCTTGCAGAAGACCCAGCTGTGATTTCCAGTACCACATCAGGCTGCTCACAACTGCCTGTAACTCCAGTTCTGAGGGATCTGGATGCCCTCTTCTGGCCTCTTCTGGCACAACATGCATGCTATGCACACACAGGCAAGCAGGCACACACACACACACACACACACACACACACACACATAAATAAAAACTAAACCAAACAATACTAACATTAAAATGGGGTGGGGTGGGGTTCTGAGGCTGAGGAGATAGCTCAATAAAATGCTCCCAAAGACCTGAGTTTGCCCTCCCCTATTCAATCCCATGTATAATAGTTAGGCATGGTGGCATACATGTGTAGCTGGGAAGGTGGAAACAGGCAGATCCCTAGGGCTCAGTGGCCAGCCAGCAGAGCCTACTTAGCAGGTTCCAAGCCAAGGAGAGACCCTGTCACAGAAGAAAAGTAGAGGCCATCTGAAGAGTGACAACTGATGGTTGATCCCTGTTCCACATGCAGGAACACACATGCACATACATGTACCTCACACACATGCACCCCCACACAGGAATATGTACACACACACACACACACACACACACACACACACACACACACACACACGGGGTGAGGGAGGGGAGACAAGCCTCCTCTGGAGCATAGAGAGTACTGGTGGGTAAGCATCTGTCATCTTCTCAGGGAGGTCTGGGTGCAGTCTGGGCAGCACCCACGGCTGGCACATTCACTTCCGGGCGTTCTTGCTTTAATATGTTTGGCTTTGCCATTGGTTCTGGGGGCGGGAAAGCCATGGTTTCAGCAGATGGGCATTCTGGAATTCCAGTAGCAGCAGCGTTAAGCAAGCAGAGTCTCTCTTGGGACCCGTGTTCATCCGTCACTTGTCAGTGTCTCTGAAGCTTCCAGGAAAATACTGTTGGTGATGTGTTGGGTATGAGACAGTAACAGTCTTGCTTTTCTGTGGCTGTGATAAAATATGCTGACAGAGGCAACTTAAGTGAGAAAGGGTTTATTCTGGCTCACAGTGGCAGTGGAGTCAAGGTGTTGGGAGCTTCACAGCTGATCACATTGCATCTGTAACCAGGAAGCAGAGAGCCACAGACACGTCCAGCAGCTCAGCTCACTTTCTTCACTGACGTAGTCCAGGATTCCAGGCAGGGAATGGTGTCACCCTCAGTGGGTGGGTCTCCCGTCACTATTAGCACAATCAAAATGATCCACCATAGGCATGCATACCCAGAGGTCCATCATCCAAGTGACTCCAGATTCTGCCAAGCTGACAATCACCAGCAACCGTCAGGAACAGCTAAAGCCACACCTAGAAATATTTGCCCATCATTTCTTTGTCTTGATTTGCCTATCTCAGAGTGTCAATGGCCCTCATAAACTGCTCTGGGCAGATACACTCTGTCCTCTCTGAACGTACCAGCTTTCCCAGGCAGCCCCCACCTTTGCAGCGTCGTTGGCCTTTAAATGACACTGGCCACGAGTCCAGCAGGAATGGAAAGCAAGTGGCTGATTCCCAGTAACTATCTATTTTAGCATCCTGCCTCTCAACTAAGCCATTTTTGTAAACATTCAGATTTCCTCTGTGCTTCTTTAGAGAGGCTGTTTTCCACTGTAGACACAACTATAAGATTTGCAGATCCTAGACAGCCCCAGCCCCACTCTCACCCCCATCCAAGAAAGAAGATTCATGATCTGAGATTGGTTTGCTTATAACTCTTTGGCTCATAGAAGAAGATAGAAGACCAGGTACAGCAATGCAGCTGTCCCTTAAATATCGCTGTTGAGGGCTAGAGAGATGCTCAGGGGTTAAAAGCACTGGCTGCTCTTGCAGAGGATCCAAGTCCAGGTCCCAGCACCATGTCAGGTGGCTCACAACTGCCTGTAATTTCCAAGCCAGGAGATCCTACGCCCTCTTCTGGCCTCACAGGCACCTGCTCTCACATGCACATATCCACACACAGACATATAATCAAAAATTAATAGTAATAAATCTCTAAAGATATAATCATTGAACATCCACTATTTTCTCAAGAGCCTGGATGAGGATTGACAAAGTCTTCAAACTGTGTAGGTGTACTCCGGCTATCCCTGTCTGTGCTTGCTCTCGTAAACGCCTGAGTGAGATCACCGTGAAGCTGTGAACAGCAGACACACAGGCAGACACGACGCAAGGTGGATTCCTTCACAAGCTGTGGACAAACAAAGTTTTCCTGCCAGAACTTCCATCCCATGAACACACAGATCTCCAGGACCCAGGATCCTTTCTGCCCAGTCACCACAATGCCTTACCATCACTTTCTGGCCAGATATCCACGACTGATATAACGCAACCTGCAGAAAACACTGTTCCCTCCGTTTTCTCAAGATACGTTCAGACTGGGACCAGGCTGGACCAGCTGTTGGTGTGTTTGTTAGCATTAGACTTTCAAAGTTTTGGGGGTCACCTTTGTGTGTGTGTGTGTGCGCGCGCGCGCACACACACGCACACACATATTTCCTCAGAAACCACTTGTTCAATCCTTTGGAGCTGAAGTTACAGACATCTGTGAACCACCCAGCATGGGTGCTGGGATTTGAAATCACGAAAGAGCAGCAAACTCCTCTTACTGTTGAGACGTGTCTCCAGCCTCTCAAAACCTTCTTGCAGTGTTTTATAAAATAGCTTCTTTCAACGGGGTGTGGTGGTGTGAACCTTTGATCCCAGCTTTGGGGAGGTAGAGGCAGATGGATCTCTAGAAGAAACTAGCCTGATCTACACAGAAAGTCCCAGGCCAGCCAGGGCTACACAGTGAGACCCTGTGCTGGGACTGGAGAGATGGCTTAGCAGTTAGGAGTAGGGAGACCCTGTGCTGGGACTGGAGAGATGGGTTAGCAGTTAGGAGTGTGTGTTATGCTTGCAGAGGACTCAAGGTCAATTCCCAGCAGGCACGTTAGGAAACTGGCACTGTAGTTCCAGGCTATGTGGTATCCTCTTCCGGCCTCCCCAGGCACTGCACTCATGTGCAACTCCCCCACCCCACATAAACAAATCGTTAAAAAATAAAAAGTCAAAGTAAAAACGCCCAACAGACTGCGTGAAACAGTTGCACTTCCCCCAAAAGGGTATTCATATTTTTCTCTCAAGATTATATGGAATTGTAAGCTTGAGTGTCTTGAATCCCTAGTTGAAGAGGAAAACCCCTGAAGACCAGACATTGGTGGTTCCTGTAATGCACATACCCTTCCTTGTCTGTCCTTGGATTCAACATGCGTGCCTGGCCATTCTCCTTCTAGAGCAAACAACGGCATGGCAAATTAAAGGAACTGGGTATGTTATTGTTTTGGTACCCACACTGGCCTTGAACTTACTCTGTAGCTAGGCACAATGTTGAATCTTCATCCTTTTGAATCCTGATCCTTCTGCCTCCACCTCCCAAGTGCTGGGATTATAGCATTGTACCACTATACCCGGCCTGATTCATCTAATCTTTTTTTTATAAACTTTCTTTGCATACACAGTTGATACTGTCAGTTGAAGAGCAAGAGCCAGCCCGAGTCACACTGGTGAACGGCAGAGCTAGGATTCAAACACCTGTGCCCAGCATCTGGGTCCCACGCTTGTCCCCACCTGGGCCATGAAGAAGCTATTCCTCTGTATCAGCTCTGTCTAATCCAGACCCTTGTAAAGCCAAGAGTTAGTCTCGAACTATTCTCTTCTGGCAGCCTCTCTGTAAGGACAGAAGCCAGTTTGTTCTGGGAACATTGCTTCTGGGGAGCAGGGGAGCCAGGGAGCTAGAGAGCCAAGGAGCTGGCTGGAGCAGGAGAAGCTGGAGAGGGTAGCAGCGCTGGCCTGGCCTTTCCAAACAGCATCTTGTCCAAGTGGGCTCCATCCCAGGAGCATGGTTCAGAAACTCAGCATCTATGCACAGCCAGCCCTGGCCTGCCTCGTGGCTGTCATCCTGGTTGAATCACTGGCCACCCACAACATCTTGCCCTCCACTGATTTCTGATCCTGGAGTCAGCCCTGTCTCTCTCCCAGCCCCTCTTACTCCAGTCCTGTCCTGGACCGAGCATGGTGACCAGCGGCTGTTTAATCAACTCCAAAGCCAGCGAGGAAGGTGCTGTGCAGTCCAGTTCACAGATGTGACTCAGAGGATGGTATTTACAGAACATCTCACAGCGAGTGGCTGGCCAAGCACAAGTACAGATCCCCTTCCTTCCATCATGCTGGATCCCATGGACTCCCCATCAAAGACTCCAAAGAGCTCAGCTCCTTTGGTTTTTTTCTGATATCTTTGGTTTTTCTCCACCCCCCTCCCCCAGAGCCTGGCTCTGCCTCCCGAGTGCTGGGATTAAAGGCGTGCGCCACCAACGCCCGGCTTTATTCTTTTTTTTTTTTAAATTTTTCTTTATTTATGTGAACTTGTGTTTTGCCTGCATGTATGTCTGTATGAGAGTGTTGGGTCCCCTGGAACTGGAGTTACAGACAGTTGTGAGCTGCCATGTGGGTGCTGGGAATTGAACCTGGATCCTCTGGAAGAGCAGCCAGTGCTCTTAACAGCTGAGCCGTCTCTCCAGCCCCTTCTTATCTCTTCTTTTACCCACTCCCACATCTCTCCCTCCATACATTATCCACTCACTCTGTAGTTTAGGAATGCTGGAAAACAATGTAACCCAGGCTGGCCTTGAACCCATGGCAATCTTCCGGCCTCAGGCTCCCAGATATTAGGATTGCAGACCTGGTTCATTATTACTGACCTTCATTTTTTTAAATGTATGTGTAAAAATGTTTTGCCAGCATGTATGTGCATCATCTGCACATCTGGTGCCCAGAAAGGTCTGAAGAGGGCAACCAATTCCCTAGGACTGGAGTTAAAGGTAGTTATACGCAGCCTCATGGGTGCTGGGAATTAAACCTAGGTCCTTTGCAAGAGCACAAAGTGTTCTTAACCACTGAGCAATCTCTCCAGCAGCCCCCTCCCATTTCCCTCGTATTCTTGAGGAGTTTCCTATGGGAAACTCAGGAGACAAGGGAGTGAGTGTGTGTGCGCGTGTGCGTGTGTGTGTGTGTGTGTGTGTGTGTGTGTCTGTCTGTCTGTCTGTCCGTCCATCCGTCCATTTTCTGTATTTGTGACAATATACCTAATGCTGGCTATTTTATAAGTTCACAGTTCCGGAGGCTGAAAATCCAAGACCCAACAGCTATGCCTCTGCTGTCACAACGTGGTGGCATCTTGGCTTAGAAAATGGAGAGATCTCAGGGTGTGACAGCAGTCAGAGGGCGAGGAGCAATCAAGTTTGTCCTGGGGCTGAAGCCTACCTGCCTAGGGCTTGCCGGGACAGGATCAATGGTTCTGCCATCTAAAGATAGATGCATTTGACTTCAAACCTCAATTGTGTCTTTACTCTTCATGTCCTCGTCTAAAACTGAGAGGACAGTACCCATGTCAGAGGACTGGCGTGAGCGTGAAGGACCTCTACAGCGCTTGCCTTTACTGTCTTGTCCTGGTATCACGGTTGTATTTACTGTTTAACAGATCACGAACCCCCAGGGGGCAGGGCCCTTGTTTAACAGCACACAGCAGTAACCACTACATTCATGCTTATGAAAGTAAATTTGAAGTACATTCTGACCCCCTCACTCTGGTGAGCTGCTCAGATAGCTGCTGTGTCACCCCAACTCTTTGTGACCCTGCCCCCACCATTTCTTTACATAACACCAGTGGTTTCCCGCCTACCAAAATAGACTAATTCAATTATTCTGTATTTATCAGTTAGAACCAATGGAATGAAAATAAGCTGCCATAGCACAAAACCCCCAGATGTTTGGGGTTAGTTTTCTAACACAGTGTTCAACTATTTTACTTATTTAATGTTTTTCTTAAGAAACAAAACAAAACCAGTCTGCCCTGGGATTTGGAAACAGGATCCGATTCTCTTGGAGCCTCCCGCTCCCTGCTGGGAGTGGTGTGGGCATGTGGGACAGACAGGTAATGGGAAACAGCTGCTTGGCCCATGTTGGCTCACAAGCCCCAAATTGGTGATGAGGTGCCGCAGACAAAGGGCAGGCAGTGATGGTTTGGGAGAGGGTTCTGTGAACAGCAGTTCTTACCAGGCTGATGGAGTGAAGCAGAGGCTGCCCTCCTGGGCAGCTCTGGCATTAGAAGCAGTGACTACATACCCAGAGATATGAGGCAGACAGGCTCAACCCTGTCTCCAGCCCACTGATGCTGGGAGAACATCCCCAGTAGGCATCGATGCTCTGGATAGCTTACACCAATGTCTTGTCCTGCGGTGACCTGGTCCCTCTCCTCCATGATGCTGTCATGACCCCAGACAGCAGGCACAGTCAACTTCAGAAGACACCATTTAGATAAGGAACCAAGAGAGTTTCTTACAAAGGGCCAGGAAGAAAGAGAAGACTTGAGGCTTAGCAGAGAAGGTGGGTTTTAGTGTAAGTGCTCATGGTGCTCTTGTGGTGTGAAAGCAGCCACAGATAACATGTAAATGGCTGGACACATCCATTTACAGAAACACGTGGGGCTGGATAGGGTCCACGACATGTATTTTTGTTGGCTTCTGGCTTCTTCACTGGCCCTTCTGCTCAAACTCCCTCAGTGTGAAACTGAAACTCCTGAGTGCAGACACGATGACCTGTAGGGCTGACCTTGCTCACCTCTCTACCCTGGTTTAGGACTCCCCAGCCCCATGCCTAGTTCATTCCTTCCCCAAGCCCTGTGCACAGGCTGCTTCCTAAGTACAGCAGGCCCTTGTCCCTACCTCCCTTTTCCTACAGTTCATACATTCCCACTCTTTGGGGCTTAGCACAAATGCCATTTCCTCAGAAAGACCATTCCTGCGACATCTGAGAACACGTGCCCATGCCCTCTCTCTCTGGTCAGGAGTTACCATGGCACCCAGTCTTATTTTCTGCCTGGCACTTACCACTGTAGGGAAAGATCTCCTGTGGTTTTGCTTATATTCTTCACCTCCATCAGCTCCAGGAGCACAGCAGACTGTCTCTGGTGCCTTTGGTTCATAGAGTTGGAGTACAGGAAGTATGTGAGAGTGACCAGCTGTCTCCCTTGGCTTCTCAGTCATGTTGCTGATAGAGATGTCTTTTAATACCAAGGACTCAGATCTTGGCCCATTTCTATACTGAGTGCTCTTAAAGTAACATTCAGACTCCCATCATCACCCCAGAGATGCTGCAAAGAGGACCCTCTGCCTCCTGCCCCCAGACCATCTCTCCCATCCTGAAGAGGAGTTTGCTTGTACATCTACTGGTGTGACCCCAAAGGACACACCACTTGGCAATGGATGTGTTTTTGCATTGATAACAGACAACGGGTGATGTTCCAGGAATTCTCTTCAAACAAAAGAATGAGGCCAGAGACACCTGACTCATGAGTGTCTGGGAAGGTGTCCAGTTTCCTCATCTCACCTCACCCAGGTCAGGCTCTCTTGTGTGACATAGTCAGGGTAGAAATAGAGAACTTGATTGTTGCACATCGATGTCAAAGACCAACCAGGCTGGAGCTGCACCAACTGTGAGAATCGAGGGGCTGGGAGCTTCTACTGTGCTTTCTGACCTGGCTGAAACTACTGCAAACAAAGGAGGGGAGAGATGACCCAGGGCTGTCAGCAGTCTAAGTCATGGACTCCTTGTATACTGTGTATCATCTATTGCTTTCTCCATGACTGAAAAGCCGCTTACCATCCTACAACAGAGCTGAGGCACTATGGACAATTCACATGAGTCTGAGATGCATACTGCTTGAGCTATATAAAGAAGAAAGATTTACAAGTGGCTACCTTTTGTCTTCATCTCAAAGAAGGCTCAGGAATTGACATCCAAGCGGCTAAAAACAATACCACACTTCTAAATGACATGAGATAAAGTGTGTGTTTGAGATTGCAAGAGAATCCATTTTCCCCCATGGGCATTAACAAAAATATTTTAATTCTATATGGGAGGGAACATGGCTTATCAGAATTTCTTTCTTTCTTTCTTTTTTTCAACTGGCCTATTATAAAATGCTAACTGCTGAGCCCGGTACGGTGGTGCCCAACTTTAATCCTAGCACTTGAGAGGTCAAGGCAGGTGGATCTCTGTGTAAGGCAGATCACAAAGTAAGTTACAGGACTACATAGTGAGACCCTATCTCCTCCACCCCCCCAAAAAAAGCAAAACAAACAAAATCCCCAAACAACAGCAATAAGCTGACTGCTGCTCTGCTGTGCAGTGTTAACAGCAAGTACAGCACATGCACCCCACTTCTGGTCATTTTTTTCCTCTTGAGACAGAGTTTTGCTGTGTAGCTCAGGCTAGCCTTGAATACAGGGAACTCCTGCCTCTACCTCCCAATTGCTGGGATTATAGGAGTGTACCATCAAACCCAGAAATTTGGTCATGTTTAAAGCTAGGCCAAGGAACAAGGCATCACACCCTCTCAGACTAATAAAAGAGGATGTTTTGGTACCAGTGTCTTCTGATCCTGGTTGATCTTGACTTGTTTTGCTTTAGCACCTCCTTCTGCTGCTAACTCTTGCATCTCTGAATTTCTCCATCTTTTGATTATCTTTGGATTTGTGGTTCTCAACCTTCCTAACACTGTGACTCTTTAATACCGCTCCTCACATTGTGGTGACCCCCAACCACAAAATTATTTTCATTGCTACTTCATAACTATAATTTTGCTACTGTTATGAATCGTAATGTAAATATCTGTGTTTTCTCATGGTCTTAGGTGACCCCTGTGAAAGGGTCACTTGCTTTCTTTTGCTATTTCCTGAGATCTAACTGATGTTCAAGCAGAGATCAACCCTGACCTTTGACCCTTGGCCCTCCCAAGTAGGGAGCAAACAGCAGTGCCAGGTTACAGTGACATTGGAGAGACTGGGGACATGGTCTTTTCTCTGGGTATGTGTAACTTCTTCTACACCCTCTCAAACATCACTCACTGCCTTTCCCGGAGTACTTGCAAGGACAGGAAACTCCCAACTTCTCGGGACTGTCCTTTCTGTTTTTTATTTTTTTTTTCTGACAACTTTATCAGAAAGCACAAGTTGTCAACAAGCCTGAGAGCCCTGAAGCCTATTTCCTGCAGAGTGCTGATTTGTGGCGTAAACTCCAAGGCAGCTGTCACCACACCCTCTCCCCCGTCACTTGCTGAGAGCAGTGCCTCAGCCCTCGGCAGAAATTAATCTCTCCCACTTTTCACCACCATAGCTCCTTGTGCTTCTCCAGCCTCTGGTCATTCATGCTCAACAGATAACTGATAGCCATAGCCATGGAACATGGGCAGCTTTCCAGAGTGGCCAGATATAGCTCATTATCGCCACAGCTACAGTGCATGGGCTCATTGAGAAGTTACTGGACACTTTATCAATGAGGGAGGCAGGCCTAGGGACACTGGTGCTGGGCTTTGTGTGAAGGAATGGAGGTGAAGATGACGTCTCCTGAGATAGCACCGACTGCTTATCTGACAAGCGTCAGTTAGTCAAGCGTCAATGCATGGTCATCCCAGGCAGAGACAAAAACTGAATCCCTAGCCTGAAAGATGGTAAAGGATTTATAAGTGGGGAAGAGACCCATGAGAGGTTCAGACTGGACCAAGGTCATGTAGGGAGACCATGGTAGAGATCATGTAGGGAGATCATGGCAGGGGTCATGTAGGGAGATCATGGCAGAGGTCATGTAGGGAGATCATGGTAGAGGTCATGTAGGAAGACCATGGCAGAGGTCATGTAGGGAGATCACAGCAGAAGTCATGTAGGAAGCTCTGGTGGAGCTTCCTATGGTGGAAGCTCTGATGTCCATAAAGCAAGAGAAAGGCCCCATGCCCTTTGCAAGCTGCACTGAGCTTTATGAGGAAAGAAAGGGTGTTTGGGATTTGTCCTGTTTGACAAAGTCTAGCATCACGTGAGAAGGGAGTCTCGATTGAGGGACTGCCCAAATCATCAGATTGGCCCATGGGCATGTCTGTGGGATGTTGTCTTGATTTTTAATTGATGTGCAATGGCACAGCCCACTGTGGGCAGCACCATTCCTAAGCAGCTGGTCCTGTGTTGTATGAGAAAGCTAGCTGAGCATGAACCAGTGAGCAATCATAAGCAGCATTCCTCCATGGTTTCTGCTTCAAGTTACTGCTTGAGTTCCTGCCCTGACTTCCAGCAATGATGGACTGTGATTTGGAAGTACAAACTAAATAGGAACTCTTTCCTCCTCTAAGTCATTTTTTTTTGGTCAGAGCATTTTATCACAGCAACAGAATGAAACCAGGTCAGGATCTTCACTCATTTGCACAAAAGCACACAAAGCAGCCAGAAAGGATGCAGCAGAACCCCAGTTCAAATCTCCAACCGTTGGGTGGAGTCGTGAATATACCCCTGAGGTCCATGTGGATATGAACACAGACTTCATTCATCAGTTTTCATTGAGCACACCCTCATTGATTCCTTCAGCAGGACTTGTTTCAGCCTTAGGAACCACAGAGGACTTACAGTTAGTTCAACTTTTATGGAACTCTTGTTCTGAATGGGGAGGTGGGGAATGAAAAAGTGAATAGAGATATCAGATAAGGGATAGATGCCAGAGTGTTCTGAGGACCCAGGATTGCCCAGGATAAAAGGGCTCAAGAGAGGTGTTGTGAACCAGCTACCTGCTGAGGCTATCTTCAGGAAGTAACATCCATGGGCAGGAAACACAGCAGTGAAAAGGCCGGGGGGTGCAGAGAGCTTGGTATGTATCGAGAGACCTTCTCAGAAGCCAGGGAAGCTGGAGCTGAGGAGAAAGGAGGAGAGGTGGAGGAGGGGAGGGAAAAGGGGTCCAGAATGGTTATGCAGGGTCCTGTGCATCCTTGCTGGGGCCTTGGATTTGCTCAGCATACGTGATGAAAATCATTAGTGTTTCCTGGGTAAAACTCGAGGTGAACTGTGGTGTCTTTTGCCCAGAGATGAGGAGAGAGAAAAGTGAGGTGATCTGTGGAGAACTGATTGACCTTTTGAAAGGTCACATGGGCTATGAGGTTGCGATAAGGGGGGAGTTGGCAGAAGCAGACCACGGCCTGCCATGTTGACGGACCGGAGATGGGGGGGCGGGGCGGGCAGAGGACATCAAGAGTTTCGCCCGAGCTTGTGAACAGAGCTCTCATTTGCTGAGCCAGGGGAAAATGGCAGGTGGTGGGGTGAGAAAGAATCAGAACTTTGGTTTGTGTGATAGCTGGAATATGGAATGGCCCCTCTGGATCATGTATTGAAGGTTTGGCCTCCAGTCTGTGGTGCTGCTAGGTGTAGTGGGGAAACTTTAGGATATAGGGCCTGGTCGAAAGAAGGTAGGTCACTGGGGAAGTGTCCTTGGAAGAACTCCTGGAACCCTGGCTCCTTCCTGTCTCTTTTAGCTTTCCAAGAGCCATGCTGTGAGTGGCCTTGAGCCATCCCATCGTGCAGCTCTTGCTGTGATTTTCTGACTTGTCATAGGCCCTGGAGCAGCAACACCAACACATCACAATTCAAAACCCCAGAGACTGTTTAACTTCCTCTTAAGTTGTCTCAGATGTGCAGGCCACAGCAGCCCTTGGGACAGGTTGAACCAGACAGATCTATGATGCTCCCAGGCAAAAGGTTCAGATGTGGGAGAGATGCTGGTCTGGGAGTGGTCAGCCAACAGGAAGCATCAAGACTTTCTACACCAGACAGAATGCCCTCCCCATGAGGGGAATGAGTGTGTCAGATGTCAGAGGAGTGACCAGAACTGAGCCTGGAGGCCCCCAGTATTCAGAGATCAGGGCAGTGAGGAGACTGAAGGGAACAGGCATGCTCAGTGAGGGCCAACCAGCTTAGCATTCACAAGGCCCTGGTTGAATCTACAGTGCGGTTTAACTTAAAAAGGAAGGAAAATGAAAGGAGGAAACAGTGAAGAAAGATATTGGCATGATTGAGTCACTTGGGATCACTTGCTGGCCATTAGGGAAAGCTTTGGTGGTGTGGAAGGTGGGAAAGCCCCTGAGACCAGGGAGAGAGCAGGGAGAGAGCAGGGAGAGGCAGGGAGAGAGCAGGGAGAGGCAGGGAGAGAGCAGGGAGAGGCAGGGAGCACAGCAGTTCTTTTAAGACTTTTGCCATTAAAGGATCAAAAACCAACCAACCAACAACAATAACAAAAACCATAAGGACAAGCTAGGATTATAAAAAGAAGGCGGCTCCTAGTCCCTGGAAATGCTCCCCCACTCCCCACCAGACACTCAAGAGCTGGCCTGAGCTCTGCATGAGCTTGGCAGGGTCCGCACCTCCTGCCTTTCAACACCTCCACCCATTGGCCCCAGACACCTTTAGAGCCTGTTTCAACATTTCTCTGAAGCCTAATTGGCAGAAGGATAAATCAGTGCACACCAGGATTACACCCAGCAAATGCTCAAGTAGAGTGCCTGCCCTCTGGGGTACAAGGAGGGAGGTGAGAGGAAGATGGAGTCAGGAATCACAGAGAACTGGAGACTACAGGAGGAGACATGAGCTGTTTCCCAGAGTGCAGCCCCACAAATGCCCACTCCCTATGGTTGAAATGGATGGAGATCCCTCAGAGGAAGGGGGGTGAGCAAGACACATCCTGGGCTCTGCAAGAAGTAGACTTCCAGCCAGGGATTTCATTGCATAATTTATTTCATGCCAAGACATACTTGTAGATGAATGGGGCTGAGATAAAGAAGAGGAGGAACAGAGAAAACATGTGTGAACACACCAGTTACCTCAGTGAGCTGCGGGAGCCAGTGTGGAACACCCTGGTATTCCTCTTGAGGCTGGCAACAGGGGCTGCTGTTGGGATAGGTGTTCACCTGGCGCTTTGAGACTGCCATGCTTGTTGGAAAAGCAGGTCCCAGCAGCCAGAGAAGGCTGTTTGGCAAGGAGTTACTGGCAGACAGGGTGGGCTGGTTTGCATAAAAATGGTGAGAGAGACCTACCTAGGAGGTATGGGAGGGACCCTGGAGGCCCCTATGTTAGTTCCTTCTACCGATTCTTCTAGAAGGTGGCTGCTCACACTTAACTATAAAGAAGATAAGCGTACTTCTGGAGCGCTGAGGTGGTGGTGCACACTTGTAATCTCAGGATTTAGGAAGCAGAGGCAGAAGGATTGAGAGTGTAAGGCCAGTCTTGGCTGCGTGAGACCCAGCCTCAAGACAGGAATGCTCGGGGCCTGGCTGCCACCCACTGCTGTGTTGGTTCTGAGTGCTCCGGCAATTCCTGGTGTCCACTGCTGAACTTCCGTTCCTCACGCTGCTGCTCTGGAGGAATAGCCAGCCTTTGTCTGTGCAGATCTGAGCTCCCAGTCACTACTCTCTGGTTATTTTGTTGTCCATAGTTGTCACCACTGGCCAGGGAAACATCCAGATGAGCCCTACTGTGGCCCTTGAATTTGTGAGCATGCTCTTTTCTGACTCTGTCATCCCACACCAGCTGATTTCCTCGCGACGTTAAGACGCCATTGTCTCCACGGCTGTGTCAGCATAGCAGGCCTAATTTAACAAGGTTGGGCTTAGGTTCTGTATCCCCCCTCTACACACACACACCGTGAGCCGTGCAGGGACGTGGAGACGACTAGCTCGGAGCCTAAGGTTCCAGGAACTCCCGCCGTGAGTGATGACAGGCCCACCTCTTTCTCTCTCCTGTGAAGTGCATACCACGTCTTCAACTTTATTAGAACTGGAGAGCTAAAAGGTCACGAGAATGCTTCATCATGCACAACCGAAAAATGAAAACTACAGAATCTTAACACTGGAACCGAATTTCCGCAGCTGCCAAGCACTCACGTCCCTGGTGCAGGAGCCCAGTGTACAGGGGAGGAAATCCACCGGTCAGAGAACCCTGGTTTGCTGCTCTGACCCGCTGTCAATTCCCTCCAGGGACAGGCTCACTATTGAGCTTTCTCAAGGCTGATGCTGAGTCAGCTTCCCAGCTGCCTTTCCTTAAAAACAGTGAAAGGCGGCCATATGAGTTGCTTCTAGAAGGCCAGCAGAAGATGCCTGGAGCAAGCTATAGACAGACCAAACTTCTCAGGAAGAAAAGTGGGGGATTGACCCACACCGAGGGATGAAGGCTCATCCTGGGGATGTGGAAACCCATCTGCATTCTCAGGGCTCCAGAAGGCTCAACGAACATTCTCACTTCTGGCTGACCTTGTGGCCCTCCATAAACAGGAAGTGAAGACTAAGGTAGAGTTGTAAAATATCTGGCTAAGAATTAAAGGCACGTCCCAGCATGTATATAGTTCACTTGCAAACATTGGGGATTTTTTTTTTATTTTATTTTTTTGTTCCAGGCAAAGTGTTTAAGTGTGAGTTAATACCGTTGGCTGTGGGCTGGAGAGATGGCTCAGTGGTTAAAAGCACTGACTGCTCCTGTAGAGGACCCGGGTTTGATGGCAGCTCACAACCATTTGTAACTCCAGTTCTAGAGTCTCTGATATCCTCTTCTGACCTCTATGGACACTACATGTATGTGGTATACAGACATACATGCATGCAAACATCTACACACACAATATTAAATAAAAAAAATCACTGGCTGCCTGCCAGGCTAACAGAATGAGTTCCTCAGAGGCTGTACATATCAAAGAACACTATGTGCACAAGATTAATTCAGAAAAGGGGACCAACGAAAGCAATAGAATGGTCACAGCAGGCAGTAATAAGCAGCCCTGGTAAGGATGGGTGGATATGATTTTCAGAGTTGTAATATTAGAATCTTAAAAAAATTTCAACCAGTCATGGTGGCACACGCCTTTAACCCCAGCATTTGGGAGGCAGAGACAGGTGGATCTCTGTGAGTTTCAGGTCAGCCTGGGCTATATAATGAGTTCCAAGCCAATCAGAGCTACATAGAGAGACCTGTACACACACACACACACACACACACACACACACACACACACACACAATTGTTTTTAACAAAAAAAAATTAGGAGTCTGCAAGGAAGCAAAGTACAGCATACACAGAGGAGACGTTAATAGTAATGGCCCATGTGGAGCCAGGTGAGATAGTGCAGCGCTTTCTATCCTTTGGAAGACTGAGACTGGAGGATCAATGGTTTGAGATTTGAATATGGTGAGGGTGGTCTACACAGCAAGATGCATCTAAAAAAAATGCAAGTAGGGGAGCTGAAGAGATGGCTCAGGGGTTAAGATGTACTGCTCTTGCAGAGGACCAGAATTTGTTCCCCAGCACCCACATTTGACAGCTCACAATCTCCGGTAACTCCAGCTCTAGGGATCCAGTGTCCTCTACTGGCCTGTGGACATTGCATTTGTGCACATGCCCACACAGAGACATGCACACACACACACACACACACACACACACACACACACACACATATATATATATAGCTAAACATTAAAATAAGTCTTTTTTTTCTCATTTTTTTGAAGCAGGATTTCTTTGTGTAACAGCCCTAGCTATTCTGGAACTTGCTTTGTAGACAGATCTGCCTGTCTCTGCCTCTTGAGTCTGGGATCAAAGGCATATGCTACCATGACCGGCTAAAATGTCTTTTTTTTTTTTTTTTTTAAGTTGTGAGGAAAGCAAGACATCTCAGTTTAGTAAACAAGACTGTAAGTCAGCTTACATTCAAATGCTGAGGACGGTACTTCTACAAGGCAGGGATTGGTGTGATACCAAAGTCAGGTTCAGACATCACAAGGAAATTGCACACTAGTATCTTTATGGGTAAAAATGTAATAACATCTTCCAGAAATTGTTCATAAAGGGATCATAACCAGGGAGGATTTCCTTTAGGAATACAAGGATAGTTCAATACACATAAGTTAGTCAATACAATAGCCCATGTAAACCGATGAGGTAAACCCTGGTTAGACTGTATTTTATAGCATTATTGTTAAATCATATCCACACTTCGATCCACTCACAATATCCTCCCTGACTCTGGTAATTTCCTTTTTCCTATACTCTGAACTGCCTGATATTCCTATAGTCATATCTATTTCAATTAATATTTGAAGATAGATTTAAACTGAACTTTAAAAAACTAAAACTGTGATCATCTCAATTTTTGAGAAAAAGAACTTGACAAAGCATACTCCCTTATATTAAAAACAAAGCCACTTGACAGACTAGTAAGGAAAGGGAAATTCTTCAAACATGATATGTCATGCATAAGAACAGTCCAGAGTTAGCATGACGTGCAGTGGTGAGAAACAGATCTGAGGTCATGACCCAAGGATGTTTTCCTTCCTTGCTTCTATTCAGCATTGTACCACAAATTCCACCCTGGGAAGCTGGGCAAGAAAAAGAAATTAAGAAGTACCCAAAAGTGGTAGTATTTCCCAAAGTGGTCAAGTACAGTCCCCACCATTGACCTGTTTTTGCAGAAGCAGATGGATGGATCCTAGAATTCCTCTGGAATTACAAGAGACCCTGAGTAGCAAAAGCATTGTTGAAAAGGATGAATGAAGCTGGAGGACTTGCATTTCCAAATGTCAAAACTGAATGCAATATTACAGTAATTACAATAGAATGTGACTGGTTTAAGGGCAGGTGTATAAGAAAGGGAACAGGATCAAGAGACCAGCAACAAATCCAGACATCTGTGGTTAACTGGTTTTCAGTGAGGGTGTCAAGACTTCTGTTTTCTTTCAAGACTGTGTCAATTTTTATTTATATTGTATGAACATTTCTCTGTATGTACCACATGCATGCCTGGTGTCTATGGAGGTAGAAGAGGGTATTGGATGTCTGGAATTGGAGTAACAGATGGTTGTGTGCCACTATGTGGGTGCTGGTAATGAACCCAGGTCCTCTGCTCTTAACCACGGAGCCAACTCTCCAACCCAAGTCAGGACGTTTGAACTGAAAAAGAACAGTCTGAAATAGGCAGTGGGGTGAGTCCATGTGAAAGAATGCAGTTGGATCCGTGCATCGTGCAGTATTAGGGACTGCACTCAGGAGGCAGGCACCAGATTCCTCAACCTAAAGGCTGAATTGAAAATCTCACACAACTAAACAAAGGTGCCATCCTGGGTTTGGCCATAGTTTCTGATACCACAACAAAGTGCAGACCGTGAAAAAAATGTAGGTGAGCTGGACTTCATCATTAAAACGTTTGTGCATTTAAAAAAAAAAAAAAAAGCCAAAAGTACAGAACTAAAACAAAATGAAAAACCAACTCCAACAAACGTGCTAAGAATAAGCTGGGTGTGGTGAATGCCTTCAGTACGAGCACTTGCGAGGTGGAAGGCAGAGGATCACGAATTCAAGATCCTTTCAGGCTACACCGGGAGTCCAGAGCCAGCCTTCCTTACTTGAGATACTGTCTCAAGAGAACAACGGCATGGTGGTACGTACGTACCTGTAACCCCAGCTCTTCGGAGGTGGAGGCAGGAGAATCAAAAGTTATTTCTCAGCTGCATAGCATGTTTGAGACTAACCTAGGCTACAAGAGACTTCCGTCTGAAAAAAAAAAAAAAACAAACCAAAGAGTGGGGGTGGGGAAGACTAGAGAGATGGCTCAGTGGTTAAGAGTCCTCGCTGCTCTTGTAGAGGACCTGGGATCAGAGTTCAGTTCCCAGCACCCTCGGTGGGTAGCCCACACTGCTTGTGACTTCATCTCTAGTGGCCCATCAGTCTAGAGCCAGTCAGGGAAAGAGCTGCTGGCTGAGCTGCAGGAGGCTCTGTCAGTGCTCAGCCGCTACTTTGCCCTTAGGGGCAGAAAACCTGCCTCAGGGGTGTCAGCAACAGCATGAGCCCAGTGAGGAAGGAGCAAGGTCCATGGGCACCTAGATGCGCCCAGCCACACCTGAAGTGAGAACATGCTTTTTCTTTTTACGCTGCGGGGTTGGAGTGAGGGGTAGTGAACAGTGCACGCCTTTAATCCTAGCACTCGAGAGGCAGGTGGATCTCTGTGAGTTCCGGACCAGCTTGGTCTATATAGTGAATTCCGGGACAGTCAGAGCTCCATAGTGAGACTCTGTCTCGATAGATAGATAGATAGATAGATAGATAGATAGATAGATAGATAGATAGATAGATAGATGAATGATAGGGAGAGAGAGAGAGAGAGAGAGAGAGAGAGAGAGAGAGAGAGAGAGAGAGAGAGAGAGATTTTGTTGTTGTTTTTGATTGTTAATGAAAAAAATCCTGGTTAAAATAATCTGCTCATCTCTATATACCTGCTCTTGGCCTTAATTCTCATTAAAGTTATGCCTTCCTCAGTGTCCAGAAGACTGAGGCAGGAGGAACACACACACACACACACACACACACACACACACACACACAGCCCCTCACCTTCTCAATGGAGCCCCCAGCATCTTGTGACCTATCTTTGTCCAGGCTATCACCTGCTCTCTCCTCTCTGCTGTGTGCTGATCCACACTGGGCTGCCTGCTCAGACCTGTCCAGGGCCGTGAGAACGAGTCTCACTGCATCACTGCAGCCTCGCCGCATCACTGCAGCCTCGCCGCATCACTGCAGCCTCGATGCATCACTGGAAAGCTTCTCTCTAAGCCAGACAGTGCTGTATTTGCTCCCCAATGTTCCCCACGAGTGGCTCATGACATAAAGCCCTTGAAGCATGTGATGCCAGGGAAATAGATTGCATTTATCATCCCTTTTTCATACACCGGGACAGTGGCATTCTGTGAGATCGAGTTTGTTGTCAAGAGCTCATGGCAGGGCTGGAGTCAAACTCGAGGCTGCACCTCCGCTATGTTCCTCTCACATGCCCACCTCTGCTCCCCTGCTTCTCAAAGATGCTTTGTGGGAAAGAGGCCACAGCTGTGCCTTCTCTTTGCCAGCGGATGGGGAAGTTCACTTGGGAGGAACCAAAGTCACCTGCTCCACAGTTATCTTTGCAGAACAATAAACTTCAGAAGCAGTTTGTCTAGGTCAGTAAAACCCGGTCGTTAGGCACTTTATTGCCTGGCTATCTCTCCAATAGCTCTTTGCCAGCCTCAGCCGGGAGGGGCTGCCGATAAGAACAGAGAACCCAGGGCTCAGAAACACAGAGTTCCAAGCCTGGGTTGGCCATTAACTATGGACAACTTCAGGTCCTCACCTCCCATCTCACCACGTCACTCACCACATCTTGGGATGTAGAATCTGAGTAGAGTGACATTTCCCAACTTAGTTTCCAGTAGGCATGTATTTCTTTAGAAAATGTTTTAAAAAGTGACTCCCTCCCACACCCACCAATGCAGTGAACATGGGTTCCTCATTGTGGGCCTTAGATCCTTAGTTTCCGTGGGCATAACTCAGGCAGGAAGTCACAGCACACTGTAGTCCCCACACTTCCATGACAAAGGAAACTTGCTGGCTATTATGTCTTGGAAAGTGTTTATAAAATAGGCTTTGGGGAACACTGGGTTCAGGATCTATGGGTCCTTATCAACTTGGAGAAGTTCTTTCTTTCATGTGTGTATATTATGCATGGTGTGTGTGTGTGTGTGTGTGTGTGTGTGTGTGTGTGTGTGTCCGTGTCCGTGTCCTCAGAGGCCAGAAGAGGGCATTGGATCCCCTGGAACTGGAATTGCAGGTCGTTATGAGGTGCCTGACGTGGGTTCTGGGAATCAAACTTGGGTCCTCTGGAAGAGCAATAAGTGTTCTTAACCACTGAGCCATCTCTCCAGCCCATGAGAAATTTTCATTCACAATATACTGGATTTTATTATTGTTGTTTGTTCATATTTATTTTCTTTTAGTTTATGTGCATGAGTGTTTGTATGCATGCATATATGGGTATCATGTGCATACAAGAACAGAGAAAGTCTTGGGCCCCCTGGAACTGATATTACAGACAGTTGTGAGCCTCCACGTGGGTGCTGGGAACTGCACCTGGAACGTCTGCAAGAGTAGCCAGTGCTCTTAACCACTGAGCCATCTCTCCAGCCCCAGGAGAGTATTGCTTTGACTGTGAGGTTCAAACGGTGCAGGATTCTGAGCAACAGAGTAGTCACGCTCAATCAAGTTTAGATGGAGTTCCGTTGCAATTTACAGAAGGCCACTTGCTGGAAAGGAGAGTCTGACAAGACAGCAGAGCTTCAGTCAACAAGCCAGTGAACCTGAGCCATCCTGGGTAGGCCTGCGCTGCAACAGGCCTGCCCTGGCCTGGTTGTGCAGTGCATCTGGGCTGGCTGTGACCCTCCCCCCCCACTCCCCTTTAAAACTCTGTACGTTTCCTGTCTGGTAGCACCAAAGTGCTAATAGCCTGTAACACTGTGTTACAATGTCAAAAAGGCCCTGAACTCAGAGAGAGAGGCAGACACAGAAAACTAATGCTTGCTGGTGTGGTGCATGCTGTCCCTGGGAAAGGCAAAGAGCAAAGTGAACTAACAGTCATCTCCTTGCATGTGCCAGGGGAGAAAACGAATTCCTCAGCGACTCTCATGACTAACCATAAAAAAAAAAATGTGATTGATGCCCGTGCAGGGCACCTTCTGTACTGTCTTATTTTGGTGACTATTAAAAATGCCCACAGACAAAGAATTAATAAATTAATTCACCCCCCCTCTGTCTCTCTCTCTGACTCTCTGTCTCTGTCTCTCTCTGTCTCTCTCTCTGTCTCTGTCTCTCTCTCTCTCTGAAACAGGGTCTTACTCTGTAGCCCAGGTTAGCCTCATATTCATGACAACCTCTTGTCTCAGCAGCCTCCTGAGTGCTGGGATTACAGATGTTACTACACCCAGCTCACTGTCCCCAGCATCTACCACTGTGCTCACCCTCTTTGGGTTTCTCACACTGGGTTCATCCATTGCTCATCTGTAGTGGCACCTCCTGTGGCTGAAAGCTATAGCCAGAGTTCCTTGCAGATTCTGGACTCATTGGTATACACAGCCCTGCCTAATTAGAGATGTTTGCTCAAACACATAGAGGGTACCCTTCTGCTGTGGGTCTGAGTGTCTATCGAAAACTCACTCATGGTAACAGTTACTAGCCACCAGAAGAGGATTGAGAACCAGGACCTTTAAAAAATAGCAGGGGCTGGGGCTGGAGAGATGGCTCAGAGGTTAAGAGCAGTGGCTGTTCTTCCAGAGGTCCTGCTTCCAGAGGTCCTGAGTTCAAATCCCAGCAACCACATAGTGGTTCACAACCATCTATAGTTAGATCTGGTGCCCTCTTCTGGCCTGCCTGCATACATGCAGGTAGAAAGAACATTTGTATACATAATAAATAATTCCTAAAAAAAAAAAAAAAAAAAAAATAGCAGGGGCTGACGATGAGTGGGTTAGTTCTCACAGAGTGGGCCTGTTAGAGGTGGATTCTCTTGCTCTTCCATCTCGGGCACACTCCCTGTCAGTCCACCTTGTGATAATAATGCAGCAAGAAGCCCCTTATCAGATTCTGCCTCCATGATCTGGAATTTTCCAGTTTGGAACCTGGAGATAAACTTCTGGTTTATAAATTACCTAGCCTGTGGCATTCTGTAATATAGCAGAAACTGGACTGAAACATCTCTGTGCTCTTCAGTCCAGTTCGTGTGTGTGTGTGTGTGTGTGTGTGTGTGTGTGTGTGTG